>QEYC01000170.1:0-284860 GCA_009935795.1 Pholiota adiposa | reverse complement strand
TAGAAACGTCATGTGTACCTCCGAACATACATACACGCAAATTTCCTACCTGTATTTTGTAAAGTACATTATCCCAAGCGATCTATCAGAGCTTTAGTAGAGACTAGAGTATGTAGAGTACGCGCGTCGCGAAATTTCTTTCCTTACCGGAACATCATACTTAGTGATATGAAATAGCTTTGAGATTGCATTGTGATTTCCGAAATTGGTGATAGATACAGACTTTGGTACAAAGAGAAGAGGCAATCTCTACTCTAGAAGAAGCATGCACTTATAAATACTGTCGAACACCAACGAAAACCTAGCAAAAGGCCTAGAGGTGGTTGACTGTGACAGAGGAGCTAGTCGTAGAGACACTTGTGAGGGTCCTTCCGTTCTGTTGCATGTCGATGATGGTCGCTCCAGTGACGCCAAGGGATTGCGAAGCGGTGGAAGCAGTAGCGCCAGTGAAGGTGACTGTGCCGAAGTTGGTAAGAGTAACGAGAGAACCACCCTCCTCGAAGTCCTCAACGATCCACTCGGCATTCTGGCCAGCAAGGGCAGCCTGTAATTTTAGCATCAGTTGTATGGTTCTTGTAAAAGTTACATTCAATTTCTTTACCGAGGATGATGGAGCGCTGACGGCCTGGGTGATGGACCTGCCGGTCGAGACGTTGGTCAACACGACAGTACCGGAAGTCCTGGAGGTAGAATGGACGCTAACGGTAATGGTCTGTCCCGAAGAGATGGGGAAGTTGCTGAAGTCGATAGCGAATTGGGGAACCACTCGAACCAGGCTTGGTACGAGACACGACCACCGCTAACGGTGAAGTCCACACCAGACTGGAGGATAGAGTTCTGCGCAGTGTCTCCATCAATACCAACCCAGGCAGAGGCAGCACCGTTGCCGGAAGGGGTGGGTACTTTGAAGGTACCGGTGACGGTGGTGAAGGTCTGTCCAGCAGGTGGCGTTTCGAGGACGGCGCCGGACCAGTTGCTGCTGAACTCGACGTGGCTGGTGTTTCCGACGGTCTCTGATGCCTTAAGGACGGTTGATCCGTCGGCACGGATGAGGGTGCGCGAGCTGCGGGCACGAGCGGCGATACGCTCCTGGAGGCGCGACGGGCGAGCGACCGCGACATCTGTGAAGAGGACGATGGCAGCAAGGACAACGGCAGAGAACTTCATAGTTGAAAGTCGAGGGTGGATCGATGATCAGAAAACCAGTGTTATCGGCTGGATGCAGTGGAGCATCTCAGAAGCCAGTTTTATACCTCGAAGACTGTCGTTGTAGAATGTCGTCGAATAATTGCGACACAAGACGCAGAGTGTCTCTTGTGCTTCGTCAGTTCGCGCGGGTGATTTAGCATGTGGTTACGAGCTTAGAAGCGCTCTGTGGCATGCTGCATCGGCTCCATATCACAGTCTGTAGGAGAAAGTTTCGTCGACCGGCCATGATATTCTGCGAGTAATATTCACATAGAATGCAAACAAAACCAGGTGGCGAAAATCTGATAAGGCAAGAACATGCTAAACTTGCTATCTTGGATTGTCTGTTTATGATGCACAGCGACTTTCGTGGGCCCAGAAGCAGTATATCACTACCATGCTCTTCGTTGTCTTGAATCATCCCAACGGTTCGCTATAAATAAGTATAGTATTAAAGAACGCTCTGCGCTAACACTGCGTCCCGAAATTCTCACCGTTCGTTCACGGCATATGCTCCAGGATATTAATACCCTGTCAAGCGGTATTGACGTGGACAATGGCTGTTTCGTTGTCATAGTCTTCATCCCGATATTTTGAACCCGGATTGTGCTGAGAAGGACCCTCTTTTAGATTTAGGAAGGTGAAGTTACATCAATAATCACTAGAGTAACCTGATGAATATATGTAGGCAGGTTGAGGAAGATTAATAAAATGAAATTGGTCATAGTACCTCACTTATAGTGGATAGAATTGTGATGAGCCCGAAATGACGACTGACGTCGAAATTACCGGGCTGATCATCTGAGTGTGTGACTAGCAGCCAGCAAGAGCTTAATAGGGTCACCAGGCATGATAGCGATACTCAAGGTAGCATGTGGTGTGCTTCCTGAATAGCAGGGCTAGCCAAAGTAACCGGTAACAGAGCAAGAAGGATCGACACCGTAGGTTTCCTGAGGTGGCCGAATGAGAACGTGGACAACTGCCCAAAGTGGCTCCAAAGTTGGCACAAAGTTCAGAGCCTGAATCCGAGTGAAGAACCGCGGAGCAGAAAGATGCTTACGTGGGGCGTTTGTGCTATAAATGACGCGCCAAGCACGAACAATTTGTCCACGAGCTATGTAGTGAAAAGGGCCAGTGACTGTTGGGAAAGTCGAACCTCAGGGGATAAACGGTATTCGTTGGTGGTGAGACATTAGAATTAACTAGACCGGAAGCCGTTCTCTCTATGAAGATTACATCTGTCGATAGAGAGACCGGGATTTCTGAGTTTGAATCCCTGTAGCGCGCATTTCCCACGGGTAAACTCCAAACACGGTAGATTTCTGATTCCGTCACACGCCGTTACTGCGCGATTATCCCCCTTTCTGAAGAGGTCCCATCAAAAAAGTATCGCATAAAATAAGTGAATCGAAAAGGTAAATAGCTCTAGAGAGTAGATGCAAATTTTTGAAGGAATAACTTGAGCATTGAATGCGTTACGTGCATTTTACGTCAATTAGCTGCCTTGAGGCTGAGCTTAATGGCTTATGGCGCCCGTATTTCAATAACTCAAGAGAAATTTGAAAGACAAATATTTTTCAAATAGCTAAGCGGTCACTTTGTTCTGCAAGATATCTAGGAGGAGAGTTCAGCAGCAGGCACTGGCGTTGATTCTGTGGTGGAAGTGCGACAAAGAGAATGTCACTCAATTAGGGGCGGTCAGATTTAGGGTTACTATGTTCGGCGCCCTCTGCCAATTTCCCGTGGGAAATGCGCGCTACAGGGATTCAAACTCAGAAATCCCGGCCTGTCTATCGACAGATTCATCTTCATAGACAGGTCGGTCCATCGGCCTAAGAATTAACGAGCTCAGTTCGTTTTATCTTATCGTAGCACGTGATACTTCTGTAGTCTAGCGACGTTTTTGTTTTCTCTGTTCTTTACTCAATTACCACGGCGTTCCCGTACTCGCACCCCGCGCTCTCTAGCGCACCCGACGAATTCCAACAAGACAATAGTCAACGCTGCCTGCACATTTTAGTCGCAACTTTCAGGCCACAAGACAAATTACTCGTGTATATATATGTATGTATGTATGCACCGTTTATCAAGTAATCAACCATAACTCGGGCAATGAAAGTCATAAGAAACGAAGTTCTATGAGTCAATTGATTGTCCATACTGTATACTACAAGGATTACTCTTTTAGCTGATATTGACTGTATCCGGAACCAGTGTGTCCGCAGCTATACGAAATTCTACAATCCCGCTCTCTCCAAAGTCCCAAAGCTTGACGAAGGTCAGTCCTGCCGCTTCTCCGAGTCGAATATATGCTTGTAACTGGCGCTCTTCGCTATTGAACATTACCATCATAGCCACATCCATAGCGTATTGTCTAATTCGTCCAACTCCGTAATTTGGCAGTAGGGGAATGGGCGCCTGTTTGAAGAGGGACTGACCCTCAGGGACGCGCACTACATCTTGAAGGATGCATTCATCTGGAATAGTATTCTGCTCAGAGAAAGTATATTGCACTGAAGGTAAACGAATACGAACGAACTAGCACGCGGCTATGAAGATTCATTACCTTACGAACGTTTTGAAGAATCGTGATACAGCGGCTGTCTTCCCAATCATGTCTGATCCTCAACATTAACGTGATGCCACACAGAAATAGCTACGAATCTTACAGTATATTTCTGATCTATAAGGAAACATAAGAATAGTTTTGTTAAGAGGAAAGTACTGACTTACATAGTATATATCTGCGTTCGGGACTGGAGACTGAATGAAAAAGTTAAATGGAACAAATTCGATACGATTTTCCGCAATCGCCTTTGGGCATTCACTAGGCCAGAGATTGCTTTTGGCTTCCATAATTCGCTCAGGAAGATCTTGTAGAGTTAACAGTAGCAATGGAAACTGTCGTGCCAGTTCCAGAGTCATATAGCCTACTCCTCCAGCGACATCAACGACGGTAGTACCCGGTGGCAGGTCTCTCCAAGGGAACTCTGTTGATACACATTGATCAGGCTGCACTGATTATTTTATGAAGTGCGTACCGTGTATGACGGCCATGGATTCACTAGCGACAGCGTATCCTTGCATTGCTACAGTAAAGCGTGCGCCTAATTCGGCGCCTATTTTTGAACTCTAAGCGAGGAATTCCACGTCAACAAAGGATTCTGTTGAATAAAATTGTGTACGTACGACATCACTGTAGTAATCAAAAATTGTTCCAGTATATCCTGTATGTTTATTGAAGGCAGTCTTGTTTGGGGCGTCAGAATGGCCCCAGTCCTTGTCACCCAGCACTTCCGTAAAGAAGGGGATAGCCCCTTGCAGCTCTTGGGTACTAGATGAGTAGATCAAACGATATCGTAAGCTCAATTGAGAAATAATGAATAAACAGGGAAATTACTTGAATCGACACAGATTAGACATTGGGTTGTCCGAAAGAAGTTGGACGCTTAATCTGTTGTTCGCAAACACATCCTTAGAGACTGATAAATATTAGCCATCAAAATTCCTGCGAAATTTTATAGAAGTATTCTACCTTCTCTGAAGATGTGCTTGGTGGCAAGTAATCGCATAACTCGTCCGAGTCTGATCTCGTCTAGACCCGCCTTTGCCGCAACCTTGGAGATATGTACACCTGCAGGTGCATTTCGAAGAATATCCGGAATTTTGTATGCCATGACAACATCCATGGAGGCAGGCTCAAGCATCTTTTGAATTCTTACATGAACATATGATCTAGACGCTCTAAATGCAATGACATACACTCATTGCTCTCTGCATCGAGCAACTGACTCAATAAAGGGTTGAATTGGAGGGAAGAGATCTCTTACATTCATAATTGTATGACTCGGTCTTAACACAGTCGCGATGAGTTGAGTACAGGCACCTTCAATCGTCTGTATCGCGGTTCGCAGCTCCATGCTATCTGACACCAAATCCAAGGGATGTGGTGCCACGTCGTCTAGTGAAGGAATGTAAGGTTTGGACGACTTGGAGAAATGTGCCTCGACAGTTTGAGTAGCGTCAGATATCAACTTGACAAGCAAAGACAGTTGTCCGTTAGGTGCAGCCATACCGAGCAAGTAAGCGACAGTCTGAAAGGGCGTTCAATATTCACGAGGTGTGGCCAAGTTTTTAATAGTAAAAACCGGGCCAAACATGCGGCCCGGGAAGGGAGTTAAAGTTGGCGTCTCATCATTACCTTGGGCAGATCAGGTGGAGTGGAACAATAATGTCGAAGCGTCGAGTTTGCAAAGAAGCGATGTGATTGCCATCACGTTGAGGATGGAGGTTAATCTGGCAATGTTCGATATAGAATACGTTAGAAAACGTGTACTAGGCTTAAGAAGAAACAATTTACGTTTCTGTGGACATTGTCCATTGGGTGGATAGCTTCCCCGAGCAGCTCGGCGAGCTAACAGGAAAAGCGAACATGGCAGTATTAGTACCAACGAGCTCCGGTGTGAGAACATACACAGGGTAAGAAACGTCGCAAGATGCTGATCTTTACAATTATAGTAAAATTATACTTTTCAGAGATAAGATTCAGTAGATGCTAGCTGTGGAAGAAGGGGAGCAGAAGTCACACCTCTATTCCAACTTCATCTGCATCGACGTCCAGGCTCTGGATAACTTCCACTTGCTGATTTCTTGTAACGATGCCACCAATCAGAGGTGTACCCTCGAAAGTCACTTTGAAGTTGAAAGACAGGTTCATGAGGTGCTCTATTTGATTGCCAGTCCATCATGGATAGATTCCGATCAAGCGCTCGTGAAGCTTTGAAGCTTTTGAAGTTTGTCCACTCAAATGAATGTGTTGTGTAGACATTATCTCTGATTACCCGACGTCTACCTTATTGCAGAACTGCCGGACAATCAACATTTGTCTATCTCATGATGTTTTCAGGCTTTGAGCTGCGCATAGATAGTTTCCAAGATCTCCACATGCTCATCTTTAGCAGCTTTGAGTCTAATCAGCAAGATGTCGAGGATCGAGATGAGTACACTTCATCTGTACGACGAGTAGCTAGAACCAAGCTAGAACTCACCGTAGTGCGAGGCAAGGTCCCTTTATGCACGGTGGCTATCTGCAGCTTCGATTGAAACCACTCATGCACAAACACGTTTATGTTGAAGGGGGTATGGCACTCCAAAATTTGATCCTTTAGAATTGAGACTGCGTTATCGTCTGATGGGTTGATGGATAAAGGCTCGACGAAGAGTAACGATACCAGGTTTGTACAGCCAATTTCTACTCAAGCTCTGATGGCACCACAATCGACCCCAGTCGTAGAACGGCACAGAGTACACTCCTACAGATTGTATCGACCCGTGGTCCGAGGACGGCGAACACCAAGGTCCAAGATACACGTATCGAGTTCTGCGACAAAGCAAGGAGCTGGATCGGTCAAGGGAATCGACGACAATGGCGATAGTAATTATGTGGTCGACTTGCCTCGATAGTCGTCATACGGTCTGGATCATTAGGACTTGTACAATATATAGATTATTGCATTTTATCTATGTATGTAGCTCAGGTTAACAACACATCAAAGGATCTTGGAAATGATGCGCACCTTACTATTCCTTACTGATAAATAACACAAGTAGGGACAACCACGGGTGCAACAAACCCGGCGGGCTTGTGCCCGGGTTGTGCTGGGGTACGGGCGCGGGTTGAAACTTTTGTACCCTACCAAAAGCCGTACCCCATCGGCGGGTGCTGGGGTTTGGGGCCGGGATCAAGCGGAGCTCAAAATATTTCGCACGATGCTGTGATGTTGTGTGCACGCTCGATCTTCTCAACTGTTCACCACCATCAAGCATTTTGCAAATGCAGGAGGGGGTAGGAGGAATAGGGAACAGGGGATGATGTGATGTTGTCGTTCCCCGCATAGGTGAGTATTGATAGATACTTCTTTCTGACTGTGCACTGACACATAACCCGGCCCCCAGCAACAGGTATTTGTCCCTTTGCGTCCTCTTCCCAGTGCCCTGTTGGCCCACCACCACTCCCAGCCAGTGCCAGTGACCTGCCAACACCTTCCTTACGCATCCCCAACATCCCCAATATGTGCCTGCAGCATATTCAGCCCCTGCAGCTCGCCGACTTGCTGCCACGTAACTGCATCGATGCCGTGGGAAGCCAACAGCGACGACGACAACGGTGCCCGCCTACCACTGCCCCTGCCTCCCACCTGCATCTCCCCACTGCTCCGTCATGGTGCCGTCTCCTCGTACAACAATGCTGCACATAGTGCGGCATCTGCGGCGTGGAGACGATGCGAGAGCATGGGAGTCCCACCCGCCCCCAGGTTTTTCAACCCCACGGATTCACTAAAACCCATACCCCAGCCCGCCAAAACCCGTGCCCGTGTATGCGGGCACGGTTTTTCTGGAATACGGGCGCGGGTAGCTCAAAAATACCCCAGGGTTACCCGTGGTATTCCCTAAACACAAGCACCGTGGAGCTGATAAATCCAGGTTGAATCAGCTTAAGAAAGCTAGCATGGACGAACCAAGCAAGGACTTGTCAGGAAGCGAATGGAACAACTTGAAGCTGACAGTGACAGCCCAAGAAAAAGGGATTCATAGTGCTATTGTTAATGGTATGCAATTGTCACTGCCAATAAGCAGTTGTAATCCTCAGAAATTTTGATAGAGGATTTGACCAGAATGAGTCTAATGAGAACAAAGTATGGGATATGGGACGCCTGCAAGTTGAAGACGAGTGTCAAGAGATTCAGAGGATGAAGGGGAAGGAAAGTTAGGAAACAACCGGACGAATTTTCAATCTCCGCTCAGTTCATTCCAATGTGCATTTGTGATGTACTATGCAACTACTGTATCTATCCTCTGAAGAGTCCCGCCATTGACATATCCACTATTTATACTCAACTTCATCGAAGCAGGAATGGGATGAAATCTCGTCCAAGATCGGGACAACTTGGGGACAACACTACTTTGAGAACTGTCAGATTTTCCTTAGGCCATTGAGCATGATCATGAAGCTTGCAACTGATGCTCTGGACCTCGGCGGGAGGCATGTGGCCAACTCCGTGTGAGTCTTAACATGAACGTCATCTTGCATCATCGCTGAGCGTTTTTGCAATAGTGCCAGCAATGCACTCTTCATGACTATATACGACTTGGTGTTCCGTTCTGCTCATGTCTGGAAGGATCACGACCATGTCCACTACACTCATCTCTTCCGCTACTGCGCTTATTAGCACGAATCTCAACGACGTAGGTGGTGCCTTGCTCTCAGAATATGAAGGCTCGCTATTAATATTTTTTGGCTCAGATCGCACCCGCTATTCCTACCACCAGTGCCCACAAGCAACCTGAAATTGAATATCAACCCAACGAATCACAATGGAAAGCCCGGGCGGCGCGACGACTAGCTGAAGATTCCACGCTTCCGCGAACTCCTCTTCCTGAAGGATTTCCGACTAAACTAGATTCACCGCTCGTATGGGAGGGAAAGGATTGGAAGGATGCCAGAGAATGGGAGTACGAGTTATCTGCGGACCATCTGAAAGAAATCGATGACGCTGTTAAGCATTTCAACGGTATGACTTTATCAATCATTGGCTTGGTAGTTTTTTTTTTCTTTCTTTTCAAACTAATGTTTTTGTGCTTATATAGGTTCAGGGAAACCGTTTGGTTTCATCTCATCAGAAACGTTCCCTCTTCCAACTTTGGGACCTGTGTTGCGTGAGCTTTCGAAAGATCTTTACTACGGCCGCGGGTTCTTTGTTCTGCGCACCATCCCTGTCGACAAATACTCGCGCGAGGATAACATCCTCCTCTACGCTGGAATTTCCTTGCACATTGGGCCTCGTCGCGGTGTGCAGGATGCAACAGCCCCAGCTGGCTCTCCCAGAGCCGTATTAGCGCACATCAAAGACTTGATGGAGAACTACCCTCTTAAAGCTATAGGCTCTCCGGCGTACACGAAGGAAAAGCAGGTTTTCCATACCAATAAGGGAGATATCATTTCACTGTATGTGCTTCAGACGGCGATGGAAGGTGGCCTCTCTCGAATTAGCAGTAGTTGGAGGGTTTATAACGAGCTGGCGGAAACGAGACCTGATTTGATCAAGACCCTTTCCAAGCCATGGGACCTCAACTCGTACGACATTCTTCTTGATATATATCCGATAAGATGCTAATTCTTTCAAATTTCGACTTCAGTTTGGCGGTAATCCACCCTACGTGACGCGTCCTCTCCTGTACTGGAAAGACCCTCATATTATCATTCAATATGCGAGACGACTCTTTACCGGATACCACGGCCTTCCGCGCTCCTCGCATATCCCTCCTATCACTGAAGCACAGGTCGAAGCGCTCGACACTTTGCATTTTCTCGCCGAAAGGTATTTGCTAGGGCTCAGTTTCCAAAAGGGAGATATCCAGTACATCAACAATCTGAGCATCTTGCATGGGAGAGATGCATATGTAGATACCCCGGAGCATAAGTAAGTTGATTCATCAAAACTTCTTTGAGTTTATGCGCTCTCAACTTTGTTCTTTTGGGGATTTCAGACATCACCTCCTCCAACTTTGGCTTCGCGATGAGGAACTCGGATGGGAGATCCCAGCTACCCTTGAGCCGACTTGGAAGAGACTCTACTACTCCACCGCACCTGAAAATGAGCAGTTTCCTACTGATCCGGGAAGTAGTGAATACACCTCCACAGGTGGAGCGAAGTATGCCTAAGCGCACTGCTGGGTGTCTGTATTCCGTCGCTCTCACTCTCTGTAGAGACGATTTCAAAGTGCCGGAAATGTCATAGAGTGCGAAGATTGCCCAATGAGATATGCATTCATGCATGCTATTTATGTCTCAACTGAAGGTGTCATCGAGAAGAAACATCGCATCATCGTTCTTACGCGCGAAGTATAAATTCCAGTATGATCTTATTCTTCTTTCTCGTCATCTTTCTATCAACAATGACTGCTGTGATAGATTCTGCTGCTACTGCTAGCCATAATGCTTCTGTGACGTCAAGTTCATCTGCGCAGGTCCGATCATGGCCCTGGAAACAGCCCAATATCGCCTATCATCCCGATCGTCGCAACTGGGAAGAGCGCACAGCCAGGAGGCTTGCGGAAAACCCTTCGCTTCCCAGCACTCCTTTACCTGAAGGCTTTCTGGCAAAACTGTCGTCACCGCTTGTTTGGGAGGGAAAGGATTGGAACTGCGAGGAGCAATGGGTATTTAACCTTACGCCTGCTCATTTGGAAGAAATCGATGCGGCAGTCAAACACTTTCATAGTATGTGATTCTCTGATACCATGAATGTAAATTTGCATTTAACTCTTCCACTGCTGAATACAGGTTTAGACGTACACTTTGGCCACATTTCACCGAAGACGTTCCCGCTGCCCACTCTTGGCCCTGCTTTGCGGGACCTGTCTCGCGAGTTACATTCTGGCCGAGGGTTCTTCGTCTTGCGCACCATTCCAGTCGATTCCTACTCGAAGAAAGACAATGTACTGATCTATGCGGGAGTATCTTTCTACGTCGGGGAGACTCGCGGCCTGCAGGATAAGAACGGTGGCGTCCTCTCTCACATCAAAGACCTTTCGCATCTATACCCTAAAGGTGCCATTGGTGGACCGGCTTACACGACCGACAAGCAGGTTTTCCACACAGACCAAGGCACTGACATTGTTTCGCTGTTCGCCCTCGAGATCGCAGCGGAAGGGGGAATTTCGCGAATAAGTAGCAGCTGGAGGGTTTATAACAACTTGGCCGAAAACCGCCCTGATCTCATTCAGGTATTGGCGCAGCCTTGGATGAGTGAGTGAATTTCGCGCGAAATGTTTTCATATTGTTGAGGTGCTGATGTTTCGTAGGTTTGGTGGAGACCCCCCTTTTACCGAGCGTCCTCTTCTCTACTACATCGATTCCAAAATCGTCATCCAATACGCTCGGCGCTACTTCACTGGTTTTCAAGGACTGCCTCGTTCCGCGAACATTGCCCCAATCACAGAAGCTCAGGCAGAAGCGCTCGGCGCTCTTCATTTCCTTGCCGAAAAATACACGTTAGGCCTCAATTTCCAGAAGGGTGATATTCAATATATCAACAACCTCAGTATCTTCCATGCGCGGGACGGCTTCAAGGATAGTCCGCAGAAAACGTAGGCAATTTCTCCACGTGTCTACGCATATAGTTGCTCATAGCATAATGATTTTCAGTCGCCATTTACTTCGTCTGTATCAGAGAAATGAAGAACTAGTCTGGAAGCTGCCCGAACCCCTCAAGCTTCTTTGGGCGCGCACCTACTCTGTATCGCCTGAAGATCAAACCTTTGCCATAGAGCCCGTGATTAGGGATGCAGTGAAAGGGAAGAATTAGTGTAATTGGGTATATGTAAAGTTATCCAATCCAACTTAACTTCGACCAACGGGCAATTATGGTTAGCGGACGGGCCGAGAATAATTGAAGCTCAATTCATACTCCGACCGGCGTCATTCGCGTCTGTCAGCCAGAACGACCTTGGCATGTTCTTTACATTATTATACTTCCATCTCCCTGCAGGTACAGCGAGATCCTAATTTGCTCGTACTTTCTTCTCTAACACATAATCTATGGAATCGGCTGGCTACTTTTCTGCCCCGGGATCTTGGGCCTCAAGACTCTACAACGTGCTCCGCCCTGCGCGCCCCAATTCGGCAACACCAAAGGTCGCTAAGAACTGCAGCCGCTTTCGACACTCCCCGGGCGATATCTGGAAACACACATTCTCTACTGCAATCTACCATGACCTGTCTGGACCTGCCCTTGAACATACATCTATCTGTGCTGTGACTTGGCGACGTTTTGTCCGATTGGAGCACATCGGGCTGAGCGGGGTCGTCTTCTATCAGATACTTGTCCCATCGTCCGCGCCCGTTCTGGATGATAAACGACAGTTCCTCACCCTGGAAAATGTTTTCGGAGACTTGGAAAATCCATCTGATGCTGGCATGGACCTCGACGATCTTCTGGATGTGGTTGATGCGAAAATGGTCTACTTTCCTGCTTATGCCTGCACCTCGTTTACCGTAGGAAATCTGCATTTTACTATCGTCCATAAGGATTCTAAACATCTAAACCCTATTAGATTGGTCAGGTTATGTCTGCATATCTTCTCGAGCAGCCAATGCGTCGACCGCGACCGGCGTATCGTGGGTTTTCAGTATGCCTAGGCGAATCTAACACCACTCCTTTGTTACCTCCCTCCGACATCTGTACTCCGGAAATGGTCGACATTGGGGACTATAACGAGCACTATTCTGCACAGAAAGCTGCCCTTAGCCCACTGAGACGCTTCAGTGCGAGCTTGCTGGAAATTCTTTCTTTGGAAACGGATAACCCGTATATCTCGCTTTGCGTCCGATCTTCATCGCTCGACACTTTGGATAGCTCTGGTACTCGGGAGGATTCGGAATCGGTGACCTCGACCGTTGATTCCACTGGACCTCCGACACCTCCTTCATCGGCGAGGCAATCACAGAGCCGAATCAAGACCACACAATCATTGTATAGCTACGATGATTTATTGTCTTTCCTAGATCTGAGTCTTGATGATTATGAGGACTAGACGAGGACTAGGCTCATTTGTAATGATATCTATCTTCGTATTCTTTGCGTCCACTCCTTGTGCGCTCATCAGAGCCAATTATGCCCATCGCCGAGGTAGACAATCCCTAACGTGTGATCAACTTGAAGGTGTTTCAAACATTCTCTGCGCCATTCATGGATCTCCAGGCTCGATTTCGCTTAGTCTTCCCACAAAGAATTAACCAACACACTGCCGGCTGTTGGTGGAGTCGTCCTGATTATCTGATGATGATATCAAGTCATCATTGCATGCAAAAACGGAACGTGTGCGAGATTCGAGATGAATTGCATATGCGCATGCATCGTTTCCAGTTATACATCGGGCTATTCGTGGCCTCTATCTCGGTAAATGTCGACGGGCGGATTCCTATCCGAAGGATGTCAACGTTGGTCGGTGACGAAACGATTGCGAGCTGAATGTGAAGATTCGAAAACATTGACATTGGGCGCGGGGTAGCAAGCGAAACGAGGCCCCACCAATTTAAACAATAAGGAAGGCACGTCTAGAGAGAATTAACTCTCATGATCAGGACAGGTGTCCAACTATTGATTATGGTCCTCGAGGAAGAATTTAGATGAGCGAATTCTGATCGCAGTTATCTTGAAAGCATATCCTTCCTGCGGTAGCGTCGGTGTCACTGAGTATCTAAGTACTGAAAATAACTCTACGTTAACAATGTATACAAATTCTCTCAAACTAAGGCTACAAATATCTAAAGTCTACGAAATCTAGGTGAAATAAAATATTTTATAAATAGGACTCCGAACCTCTGAATCAAGCTCGGGATGCGTGCGCTTCGACTGCGTTTTATTTGAGCACATAACACATTAAGCAGAGTTATCCCTCGAGCCCGCTGGCGTTTTCTTCTCAGAACGATCGATACCCCATTTGCCGTCAACTGAGCGCTTCAACGGATAGTTCTTCATCGCGGAGCAACTGGCCAGGCCGACGGCTGCACAGACTGCGAAGGCTATCCAAATATAACTGAAACTTTGGAGAAAGGCGCCTTGGACCTGGGAACGAAGCTTGTCGGGCATCGTGGGTATCAGCGGAATCACTGCGTACGCCAGCTGCTGGCCATTCGTCAGAATATTGTCCTGTGCGAAAATGCCGTTGACAGGGAGTTTCTTTTGGAGAGCGTTTTGCAGGATGGTGCCCCAAATGGCAACTCCCCATGCCTGAGAAGTACGATTAAGCATGCTAGACAACGTTGAAAGCCAGTGATCATGCGGCGCACCTGTGAGAACTGGCGCAAGAAAACGACGAGCGCCATAGCTGGTCCATTTGCAGAAAGTGGAAGAGGTGCTAGAACGGGGAACTAGAAAGGGGAGATCAAAAAAGCCGTTTGAGCTATTCGAAGAGCAGCGGAAAGTACCGTAGTCGAGTGTAAAAACCCAATTCCAGCGCCAAATATTAGCTGGTAGAGGATAACCAGACCAACGGACGATCCTACTTGAAGAGATGTGAATAGCCCCGACCCGAGCAAGATGAGAGCCCATCCTATGACGGTCTATCAAAGGTTAATTTTAGCACGAATCCATTTTATGTACCGAGGACGCTGGACTCACGACTGGACGGTAAAATCCCGTTTTAGAAATAATCAATCCCTGGATAATCCCCCAACATGAAATTGTGGCCGTAAGAGGGAGGAACAATACTCCGGATATGAGAGGAGTTGCAAGTCGAACAGATTGGAACCATGTTGGTCTAAATGGAAGTCATTAGCATCTGTTCGCCGAGAACCACATATCACTGACATGTAGACTGCGCGTCGTCTTGAGTATGAAGTAAGAATATTGTATGAATTGAGACCACTCACATGCCAATCCGAGCGTCAACATTCCTTGAAAAAAGATGGTGATATATCTGTCTAAGAATCAGAAAAACGTGATGGAACATAGATGCTCAGCATACCCAGCTATACTCGTTCTGTTCGATAACACCATGAGTGGAATCTATAATCCAAGTTAGACGTTTTTTGACTCCATTCTTGATCAAAGAAGCTCACCACAGGATGAGCGGGCCACTTCGATTCATACAGTATTGTACCTCCGAGGCCAAATACCCCGAGGATGAGAAGAGCCAAGATATTGGACGAGCTCCAAGAGAAGCGGATGCCGCCCCATGTCAATGCGAGCATCGTCGAACACGTTGACGCCATTATAAGCAAGTTACCGCTAAAATTGGAAAGAGTAGTGCTGAGAACTATCAGCAAAATAATTAAGAAAGGTACATACATCCAGTCCACCATGGGCATCTTTTCTCGCAAATTCCCGTCTGGCTTCTTGAGGCGTAAAAACAGAGCGACGACTCCGAAGGCTATACCGCAAAGTGGTAGATTGAGATCTGAGTCGGATCCCAAAAATTAAAAATTGAGTGAGAAATAACAAGGCTTCAACTTACAAAATAACCACCTCCAGTTCGATTTTTGTGCAAGTCCACCGGCGAGGAAAGGCCCAGCAACAGACCCGACGGTCCAGATCCTTATAAGGCAATAGTCATTTGGTCAATTTCTCGAGAACAAGTCAAGGAGGCATCCAGCTTACATTCCCGTCACTCCGGAATAGACACCCCGCTCGCGCAGAGGTACGAGATCAGTGACGATAATTGACGTAAGGACTTGTATCGTCCCGGATCCAACGCCCTGTATCGCTTTTACGGTACCCTGTCGTCAGCGCCCACTTGTCAAGTTTCAAGGCATTCACTCGCTTACCTCGTCCAAAAATCAGGATCGCCATTGCGTGGGCGGAAGCACATACGGCGGAACCGATGGCAAAAACTACAATTCCTCCTAGAATTACCGGTTGGCGCCCAAATATTTGAGAGAGGTTGCCACTGAGTGGAATGAACATTGAAGCGGCAAGCGCGTAAGCAGAGGCTACTAAAGTGAAATCACCTCCATTGAGGTCATGAACGATTGTCGGACCTGCAGTTCCAATTCCGCCCTGTATGAGAAGTGTGAACGGCATTTGAGTACGCAGGTGTCAACGAACGCTTACCAGGTCGAGCGCGGACAGCAGGGTGCAGCAACACAGTGCGACAAATATTAGCCAAAACCTCGCGTCGCGCTTGTACCCTGATTCCTCCTCCTCGGTAGCGCCAGTCAACGTGGTAGGGCCGAGGCTGGCCAACGTTTGGGTACTTGGCTGATGAGCGAGTTTCTCGTCGACCGGGACTTCAACAGCGGTGTTCATGCTTGAAAGCGTTTGAACGCTGGGTTTGTGCAAAGGCTTGTTGTCGACCGATGATTCCATCATGGTGTCGTGACTCGATATGGGCGGACTACTGGCAGTACCACTCGCTTTCTCGTCGATCGACGCGCCCGAGTCCATTACGCAGCGGAAGCCTCGGTCAAACAACGAGAGGGATTCGGAGGGAAGAAGCTCAAGTAATGAAGAGCCGAGTTTTTAAGGTCGCAGATCCTCGGGCGGTACTCGCACACTAATATAATGCATTGGCATACCAAACCGTTGTAAGTACATGAGACGACAGCCCCGGTAAATTTAGAAAGAATATTCCCAATTGGAGCAACATAGCATCACGGAAGCACTAACCCGGCGGCATCGTGCAGGGATGGAGAGGGTAACTCAGTTAATTCAGCCCGATCTTGCGAAACATGTGGCAAAATGTCCACGGTGAGGGAAAGAGAGTTACGCTTCTCTGCCTGCGGGCGATGTGAACCTCATTCCACAGCGTCACCAATAGGGACGATGCAATGTTTACACGCCAGGTTCAACTCAGAACAAAAACCAAGGTGAAACAATAGACCAACGCATGTACATGAGCAAAATGATAGCAGGGAATACCCACGAGACTTGATGAGGGATGTTTTTATGAGAAAATGTCGACCCTCGAATGGTCTTGATTCATGACGCGGCGCTGCCTTATCTGATCAATCCTCCCTGCCTCTCGATGCAAGACTGCAAAAGAAGAATGTGCCCGTACCAATTATAGACCAGATAGTGCCCAAGCAGCGCAGTTCGACGAGAAGCTGACCATAACTGTCCAAAGTCCCAGGCAGATTCGTCGCCTCCCGAGAGATAAGGTTTGCATTGTTAACGAGGGTAGTCATTCCGAAATCGATGACTCCAATCGACCCGTGGGAAGTAAGAATAGTTTCCATATGCCTGTCATGGGCCTCAATGGCATCCCAACATGCGCCACATACACAGGTCGATGGACGAGCTAGAGAAAAATAGCAAAACTAACATCAGTCCCGGCCGGCGCTCCCAATTTCGGTAATATCAATGGCCCAGAGGAAAATCTCACGAGACATGAAACTGCGCACACGCCGCAAATCGCCGCCGACTCTCGAGTCAAGGAGAGGCCCAAGAGGATACCGGATTATTACTTGCGAGGCGGGTGCCAGGCCAGTGCTGAATAACACCCGCAATTCTTCAGACTCCGGAGCGTTGCTGCTTTGAGTACTCGAGTGATCTAATGGTAAAACGTGTGTCAGGCGTCGAGGTTCTCATTTCAGACAGAAAACATGCGTACCAACGGCGTTGATGTTGTCTGCAAACCTGCGCCGCCAACTTAATAAAAAATATGGGGACTTAGAGATGGAAACCGTGTAATATTTTAGCTCATAACGATCTCATGGGCCCATTGAACTCCCACAGCGGGCCGCGAAAACTTTTCACAGAGTGCGGAGGGCCATGCACAATACGAATTGCCAGGTCCAGAGGAATGCCATTCGTCTCCATTTCAGATATTCTCATGGGTACAAAACGCCCGCAGCTTTCATCAGATCCGCAACCTCCATATCTAAAAAGCGAGAGTCAGAGTATTTCCGAGGATTGCAGACAGTTGATGTTCAAAGATGATGCATCGATGATGGTTGATGGAGGGTACGGCGTTCGGTGCACATCAGCGTCGCTGATCATATTGGAAAGGAAGGGTTTGAACGTACGGTCTTCAGTATGCCGCATACGAGACGCCAACGAGCACGTATTTCCTGGTCCAAAGATGAAGTCACCACCCAACTGAGTGATGTTGCCTTGTTTCCCAATTAGCGCCGGATTTTTAATCGGACCACGCTGCGAGTAATAAACAATAATGATATATCCAAATACGAGTCTCGGTCGGCTTCAGACATAGGTGATCTAAAGGAAATGCGCACCCAGATACTTTGCATAGCATTTGCGAACAGACCGAGCGTGAGATAACTTCGTCTTGCCTCGCCCTTGGGCGTTAGGTTGAGATTTTCTATGTCCATGCCTAGAGTATGGTATAGCGTGCGAGAGGGATCGGCGTAGATAGCCCCCGAAAATTTGGTCATTTCTACATCAAGCGAGGAGAGTTAGACTGCTGTCAAATACGCTCAATTGAAAGAAGGACGAGTACGCACCTGCATAGGCAGAGATCGGATTCCATTCGCCACAGCCAATCACAACTATCTGGGTATCGGCCTTACTCAATGCTTCCGACGACACAGATCCCAGCTGTTCAACGAAGGCCTGACAAGACTGCAAAAATGCGTTCACCAACGACGGATTGTTATGATCATTCTCATCAACACTTGCACCTGAAGTAGATGGGTATTATGGGCCTACCCCACAAAAGAAATGTCCTGTGGAGATTGTTTAGATATACTCGTTAAAGACACGATCTTTACCCACTGATAAACACCACAATAGTCCTCCTGTCTTTGATCAACTCCCCGAACTTGACCTTGTTGCCTTTCACATCGAGCACGTCAAGCTCGGCCGCTTTCTCCATGGTTTCGGTGCTTGGGATGGGATTAAAATCTCTGTCCATGCTGAAATTGACATAAATGATAGTTCTGCAAGTCGTGGGGAGGTTCAGAAATCATACTATAGCACACCGCACATGATGAATCAGTGAAAGCTGTGAGAGTCAGACAAAACGAGCAGTACTTTGAAACTCCGCCTTAACTTGGGCAAATGCCGGCGTACCTCCACTGCACTGTTCATCATGATCATCTATTAGTATTATCGTACGCGCGCAACATGGGTTTCCAACGATGAACTTGCAGTGAGTGCTTTCTCATGTCGCTATTTCTGAATCTCGTCATCCGGTCTGCTAGGATCGAGTTGTAGTATTTCAGAATGGGTCCATGAGATGACTCGAGCATCGAGTCTCATCTATTCGTATGAACGATGCTTCGGGTCTCAAGGACTGCGGCTCCTTGTACCTCGGAGGGCAGATATAACTTAGCGTGTATTCGTGAAGCCTCGCGTATTAAGGCCGCGTCACTGGAAAGCTGCAGTGAGTCATTTATTAAATCTTGAATACATCCATTGACCTTTCTGAGGCATTTCACAGGAGAGAACGCGTGGTAGGCCCGATAGTTAAACTCGTTTGATATCTTCATCGATCGCCTATGCCGCAGTGCAATCTATACAAATCCAAACCCTTCATCAAACGAGTCATTCTGAAATCTGATGTCCCAGATGG
This sequence comes from Pholiota adiposa, assembly GCA_009935795.1. Lineage (NCBI taxonomy): Eukaryota > Fungi > Basidiomycota > Agaricomycetes > Agaricales > Strophariaceae > Pholiota > Pholiota adiposa. The sequence continues at coordinate 265,636 of QEYC01000170.1, read as the reverse complement.
CAAAGAACCGCAACACTCGGAAGCGCAGCGCCTCGCAGCAAGACGCTCTGCTCAGTCGAGATATAAAGGGTGTATCAGAAGAATCAGCTCGCAGAACATAACTCTTAGGGTCCCAAATACGCCTCGCCACGAAGCACAGGTCGTAACTACCGCCAGACACTTCCAGTCAAACAGTCATGAACAACACCAGCACTTCCTGTCTTCTCCCATTCAAATCCTCTCCCAAAAACTATGAAGCTGCCTTTGGGCACTTATCCTCGCTCTACGGTCTCGGCGGAACGTTTCCATCTCTCCCTCGTAAGACGACGAAAACAACAAAACCGTCTCCCAATCCGCCCAAGTTGAAGCGGCAATCGGAGACGACCAGACCGTCGCAATCGCCTGACGCGCGGCCCAAAAAGGACTACGAGTCCGCTTTCGCACAGCTATCGTCGAATTACGGTTTTGGCGGTGGACATACCTCATTGTCTACGCGACAGTAAATATACTATACATAGCTTCTCTCAAGACAATAAAAGGTGCTTATCTGTGATTTTCGATTTCAAAAGCCTTAACTAATTGCTCCCCAGCATCTTCTGAATCCTGATATGCTTCAAGCCGATGAAGAACCCTCAACGTTACAGTCAACAGCAATATACATATTTAATGTCATGATTTTCCTGTCTAATTTTTATACAATACATGCCTTACAAATTCAATGTGTACAATGAGCATGGTCCAAAGGAGTAAAATAACCAATGTGAATTGATATATAGCTCTAAAAGCACTAAATGCAGAGGACAGGCTGAATATATAGCATCACAAGCACCACACCGAATGAGAATGTGACTCTGGATTTGCAGGATCAATAGAGTATTTGTACCGATATAGAGACCCTCGAAGAAATTGGGTAAACGAAGGAGACAGTTTGAGCTCTTCAGCAGGTTCAACATCGAAATTGCTTTCAATAACCGCTTCGAGCGCCTGTAGAACTTTGATATCAAGAAGGCGGTTCAGATCTTCTGGCTGAATTTGGAGGGTAGACGGTTGCAACGGCTTTGTACGCGGTAGCGTTGATATGGAATTCATATCCTTCGGGCAGGCCAAGGGGAAACAGTCCGGTTGGCCAGATAGATCCAGCAGACAGTTCCAAGAGTAGAACTTAGCCCTGATTCGTAAATGCTTCAGATTCTTGGGGAAATTGTGTACAATGTCTTCAAGATCGCCTGTTTCGTGGCGTGGAGAGTCTTGGTATGGCTGGGAGTACCTGCAGGAAAATTCCAGCATCTCCACTGATGACGGCAAAGGCATGGTAACCATACGTTGAAAATTCTTTGCACCACCATTCACCCGTAAGAAAGGAAATTTAAAATGAAAACCTTTCAGCGAACACGAAGAACGGTCAAGGATAGCTTTGATACTGATGTTGTTCGGGTGATCGTGTCCGGTCATTTCTGCGCCAAAGTGTACCAAAGCAGGAAGGTTCAATGTCGATAAGATTTTTTCCAATCTGTGCCCCATAATTTCAAGAGAGACGAGGTTGCTGTGTCGAATAATGGGATAGTACTCGTAATATGGGGCATGTTTCATTTCTTGAATAACCAGATGCGTTAAGAATGGCGCCGTATATAGAAGTTCCATGCACATTTCAACTGTAAATGTAGAGGCTTCGACGTGTGTGAGATTCTGGCAGCTGAAGGGAATTTGGTGAAAATCTGGATTCAAAGCTCGGATGCGTCGAAGACTGGAAATTTCTCCAAAATCAATCTTGTCTGTGTATTCGAATTTTGGACTCTTCGGAATGCAATCGACAACTATTTGAAGGTTCAACGTGTTTAACATCGGTAATTGGCGAGTTCCAGATTGTAGGCGTTCCATAAAAGACTTTGGGACATGGACATCCAAGAAGAACCACCTTTCGGAACACGCGGATATCGCATCTATTAGTTCTGCAACGTAGCGCTGGTCGGCGTCTGGCGGCTTGCGATATCTTCCATATATGTCGCGGGTGCATATGGGAGATGTATGAAGATGTATGCAAAGCGGGAGTTTTCCGGACCTTCCCAACCATTCGCGCACAACGTCACCAAGGCCATCGTAATATTCGTAGACGCTGAGAGAGATGGAGGTCCAGAGTTTTGGGGTAGACCAGGCAATAGAACGCCAGGTCCTGCAGACAGCTCCAAGCAGGAGAGGCGTAATTGGAACTTCTTCGACACCTTCGGGGCAGATGGGACCGTAGCATTTGTCCACGTCAACTGGGACGAACGTAGAGAATATGCGGGATACAACTTCTACTGGTAGTCGAGAGACTAGAGGATCGTGAACATTGTTCATTTTTTGGAGGGAAGCTCTGTGCTGTTCGAACAGACACGCAAGTGAGTGTTGCGTTCGGTGGATTTCTTCCTTGAGACGGGCAGTCGTTTTGCATTCAGTGCATAGTGTGGATTTATGGAAGTAGCACAAGCTTTCAGCCGGAGCATCGTCGTCGGTGATTTCTTCGTCCGTAGAATAGTTGGTGGACATCTACTAGCAAAGAAGCCAGAGGCAAGTTACAATTGGATTGCGACTCCGAGCAAAGCAAAATGCCGCACATACACGTCGGAGATTAAAATCCTTTCCATGCTACCACCGTCATTCAGGCTTTCAAGGAAAGCTTCAAAAGCTTCATAGTGTCAACAAAAAGCTTCATAGTGTCAACATTCACGTTCAAGACCATGTCTATCACCGCTGATGGACCGGAAGCCCAAGAGGCACTCTTTGCTTCATCCCATCAATCGACGAAAACATCGATTCCCGAAAACCTGCAACGGGCAACGCTGCGCCTCAAGTTCCCGCCCTCCTATGTCGTAGTGGGCGTTTATCGCCTGTTCACGGACAGGAACTTATGGGTACCCGCTTGGGACAAATGTCGACACGCAGTCCAACGAGGAGCCATTGTTGGTAGTATTTGGGTGCGTGACTGTCCGAGTTTATTCTGAGTTTTGCTGATGACTGGGATGGCTTTGGCAGGCATTTCTGACGTTCTCGATTCAGAAGAAGTTCATCAAGTGGTTTTTGATGAAGTAGGTCGCTTCTTGCTATGTCGATGCGTGTTGCTTGACCTGTAACTTCTGCCAAATAGGTCACCGAGAGTGACGGGTCTATCGCGCGACACGATGTTCGGCTTCAAAGTTCCATTCAGCATTCTGACGTGTATGTATTTCTTCACGTTTAAAGATACCATTCTCACATAGGTTCACCTATGCAGTTGCGGCCCTTATGTTTCTCGGAGCGCAACTCACTTACATCTTTCGTTTCTTCCTCTCGCGGAATATAAACATAGCACGCGACCGCGTCTGGGAGCAGACTGTTTCCTCGCGTGGCAAGGCACCTGGCTTCTTTGGACCGTACGTCGAGGAATATTCGCGTCCTCCTTTGGTCAAACATAAGGAGAGCTGGCTCGAGAAAGCCGTCGGTGGACCCGTTGGACTGTTCGTTGTCAAGCAAGGTATGTGTTCAGGATTACAGAGCGAAATTTCCGAAATTGACTCCATCCGTTGTTTTAGTACTGCTGGCGCCATTTGCCCTTTATCCATTCGTTGGTACGGTAGTCTCGGCGTGGTTCAAAGCACTAGGAACTTCAAAGTATCTTCATCGCCAAGTGAGTTATTCCTCTCTTCTCATAACAAGTAACTCGCTGAGACACTCATTCACTTTCCGCAGTACTTCGAAGCCAAGAAAATGAATAAAGACCAGGTTGCCGTGTTCATGGAGGAAAGAAAATGGGATTACCTATGTACGTCACAAACATACTTTTTTTTTTTGCTCGTGTTCTTACCCTAGTTCAATCATAGCTTTCGGGTTCGCAGCAGCTCTCCTTGAAGGTCTTCCGGTTATCGGCCTTGTATTCACTGTCTCCAATCGCATCGGCGCAGCTATGTGGGCTTATGGTATGTCTCGTTCCTCGTTTAATTACTTTTTGCTGTTTCCCTTGGTCCGCCGGTCGACGTCATTTATGCGGCCTCGGCTTCGGTTTCTTTTCAATTTCTCCCTTTCAGTACATGTTATATCCATGCTTCACCTGTCCTACCCATTGTCTCTACCAAATATTATTCCCACCGGCTGACACTCCGAGAATCTTATAGATCTAGAAAAGCGACAACACTTTGTCGCTCAGGAAAAAGCTTCGGGGCGTTGGGTGGGGTCGGAGTCAAAAGTGGAGTAAGTTAGAGATCTGGTTTTCTCAATTGTTCACTGCTGTTTTCGTCGCTCGGGCTCGCTTAAATCAAAGTTGGAATAAGGAGAATAAGGCACCTCAGGCTACCGTGTGGATGGCTGAAGGCGTTCCTGACCATGAGAAGGAGCAAGCGGGAGTAGGAAGGAGTCGGACTATGTATGCGTATGACTCCGTTGTCTACATGACTTGTACATTAATACCGTACGTGGATGTTCACTGTTGCGTTGCTAATTTATCTGTTTTTCTTCTCTGCATGCACACTGCTCTTGGGATTTTCCGAGTCAGATATGCGCAGTTAGTCGCTGGGAGACTTTGTACAGAACGGCATTTCGATAATCAGTGAAGACGAGCGCTGTGGGTCGACCTCACATTCCGGCTATCCTGCGTGAATCTCATGTGGGGCCTGTTCGATATTGCTATCAGAGACATCATACTTATAGCACACACCGACACGCAGTTCAACGACCCGTGCATCTTGTAGCATGTCAATCGACAGATTCAAAAACAAAACAAAAAAAGAATAAAATCATCCTTGGTCGCGGTTCGAAACCGGTTCACCAGAGATATCCGGACCGGTGAAGGTGGTTTCGCTTGTCGCAGTCGATTCTCCAACGCGAAAATTTTAACTTGAGACCACTACGTTCATGACCAGGACTCATGTACAAGATCTGGGAAATCGCGAAGAAAGTTAAAGTAAGTTGGTGCATACATCTTGAAGCATCATATCCAATCTGAATTCCATGTAGATGATCTGTTATCCCTCAGATGAGGGGCTGAAAGGGCTCTCCGAAACTCGTACACACAGATGATCCACAGGGGATGGGGATTCAAATATCCATGTGCTCCATGCGCAGAGGGGGTGTTGATTGACGGCCAAATCCATCACATGGAAGAGTCTCTCACCTGTCTGCGAGCCATGCGATGGTCCAACAACGCGAAGATCAACCGAGCACACGATCCGCTCTCTCGTCTCCCTGTCGAGCTCGCTTCGCAGATATTCTTGCACCTTAGGCCGCTTCCGATGGCGTTAGGCTACTGTATCGACGCAAATAACCCCGACGACGTTGCGAAGAGTCTGAGGAGGCCCCTTGTACTCAGTGCCGTTTGTCGTGCCTGGCGTGCCTTCGCCTGGTCTATCCCGCAGCTCTGGTCGACCATCTCTATCGACGTCTATAACGACAGCGTGGCTGTTCCAGATATCGTGGCTCAGTGGCTAAGGAGGTCTGACAAGCTTCCGCTATCCATCTATGTCTACACATCGCGTAAATGTGCTCTCGATGGCTCGATTTTGCCTCCACCCTACGGAACTGAGCCCTACATCAAGCTGATCTTGGATATGATCAACGCATGTTCAGACAGGTGGTACTACCTGAATCTCAATATTCCAAAGCACATTATGCTAAGCATAAAGCGCAACGGTCTCAGTGCGCCACTGATGGAGAAGTTGACGCTTTCGATGTTTACTAGAAATGGCGCTGAAGACGATTCCATTAATTCGGATGAAACAGTACAGTTCGGAAAGACTCCAAATCTCAAAATGATCCATCTGTGCGGCATCCTATATGATGCCTTCGAATTGGATTGGGGAAAGGTCATACATGTCGAAGGCTCCGAGTCAGCCATCTCGATTGAAATGTGTTTTGACCTTTTGCGTATTGCGCCCTCCCTGACGCACTTCGCTCCCGATCGTGTCTACAACAGCCTAACAGAAACCCCGGAATCCATTGTTCACCACGAAAATTTGACTTCTCTACAACTAAATTGCCCTGACCTGTCCAATGGACTTCACATATTCCTGTCGTTTATCGAACTCCCGTCGCTCGAAGATCTTGGCATTTTCACAGGTCTTTGGAACCAGATATATATGTTTCGAGATTTATTTTGGCGATCATCGTGCACACTCAAGACATTCAGGGTGACCATCCAGGGGGAGTGGCTGATAAGAAAGGCTGAACTAATCGAGGTTCTGAAAGAGTTGCCTTCTCTGGAGACGCTTCAACTAAGATGTGAATATCTCTGCTGGGGATGTCCTTCTACAAATATCCCCTTGATTACCGCAATTCAAGATCTGGACGCTGCGAACGAGCTGGACTTTCTTCCGAACCTCAAGAAATTAGAAATCAAAATCGACTGTGATAGCGGGACTGAATCTTATTAATATATTCTTTTAACCTTCGCATGGATCCAGAGGGCATCGGCATCAGTACCATATCGCAATCGGACAAATTTTATATGAACGATCACCCCAGTTTTCCGATAGATCTTCGCCTGAAGCCCTCGTACATCTACTACTTCCTCGACCCAGATACGCTCGCTGCCATCTGGCCTGTTATTGAAAACAGGTTCGAGATCAAGCCTGCTGCAGATCACCTGCGTCCCTTCACGGACTTTCTGCAGCAATATCTTTCTCGCCACATTCACGATGTAGGACATCCGACGTCTAGTTGATCTTAAGACCAGCTGGAGACATCGAACCGACTCGAACATCGTCGCGTATTTAAGTCGTAAATGTACTAAATTTGAGGCCTTGAATCCCTCTTCCGTCCTCAAATATTTGATATCCTTTAACTCCGACGCTCGTCGTGTAATTTCAAAGCACTTAGACTGGAATTTATGATAAGTTCTGCGTGAGAAGGAAGGCTGATCGTGTCACTAGTAACTAGTATCAAGGGCAACGTCGTCTTCGGAAACACTCGAGTTGAAATGCCACAATTGTTATACCAAGAATTGGCCAACCATACTCCTTACTAAGGCCACTATCAAGGAATAGCACGCATCGCATATTTTCAGGTAATTGACGGCCTTATCAGCTAGCATTAGGCAATGATCACAAGAACAATTATTTATACCCCCTGGCGGCCTATGAGGCCAGCTTGCACACCTCTTCCGATGCAAGCTCGCTGTCGATGTCAAACCCCGTGATCCAGTATCAATATACTCTCCGTGCCGTTCACAGAACCGTTCACGTTCCCAACAACAGTCAGGCAAGTGTCGTCACGGCAGAACCTAAGCCTCGTTGACTATCAACCGTCTCTTCCCTCTCCCATTGCGAAACGACTCCTCCCCACTGGTCATAGCAATGAATGTTACTTTCTTCGCAAATTCGTCGGGTGTCAACATCAGTGGTGGAGAGTTCAGCATCGTTGCTGGGAACCACACTGTTTTCGACCAAAGTCGTCATACAACCAATGTTAATTCGTTCAATACGACAAATACTATGACCATTGGGTCCCATAACGACAATTCACGGCAGTATTGTATGCTTTTTCGGCACATTTTCCTTGATTTGTCTGATTTATGCGCCGTAGATAAACCAGTACGGCCATCGCTATATCCGACAGGATCAGATCCTAATACATCGCGCGGGAATGGGGTACCTTCGAATGGTGGGCGTTCCTCTACGAGTGCACTAATTCGAGGTCTTTAACAGTGGTGCTTATCGATAATAGGTCCTTTTCCAAATGGCACTTATTTCCCTCCACCTACAGTACACCCGGCGCTTATGGGTGGATCAAGACATTTGCCACCTGGGAGTACCGTGAACAACACCAATTCGTTCAATACGAAACAGACAACGATTGACGGGGCGTACAATGATAACTCGCAGGCATATAGTACGTTCCCTCCTACTTGACCTTTTCAGTATGTTACTGATATTTTTGTCTGCGGGGTGTGCAGACGTACCACCTTCTACCGCTCCTCGTGTTCGTAATCCAAATGTAGGCCCTCAAGCTAATCCGTATCAGCAACAACCTCGCAATGCACCATGTATGTCATATTTAGGGTGTCTCATAACAGTGAATCTCACTCTTGTGATAGATGCACAGCCTACCGACCAACGCAGAAATGAATATTTTCCTCCGACGACCCCGGAGTACGGTGAGAGTAGAAGCTCGACAGGCGGGTCAGGTCCGCCTGGAGGCTGGAACCGCCCAAGAGGGCGGTACTATACACCTAACGCGTATCAGCCTCGTAATTCTGGTCATACTTCGAGCACAGGGCATTTTTATAAGGGATATAGCTTGCCTGGAACGCGGAACTACGCAAGTAGGTCACCAGGGGATGTAATGCACATGCCTCCCGAGCTGGTGCGAAGTCTCAAAAATACGCTGGATGCTAAGACTGGCCCACCTCCCGTGAGGCCCTCCTCCAATAAGGCCCACGATATAGCGGATAACCAAAGTGACAGCAGCGAAGAGGCCTCCACGGATGAGGATGATGAACTTATGGGTCCCCAGGGCATCAACAATGGAGCAGACAAGCTCTCCCTGGCACCTGGTCTGTCGTCAAATCCCGCCTACTCAGATGTCAAATCCGATCCGCAACTCCCACTTCAGACACAAGCATCGAGATCTGAGACGATGAACCGCAATGTCCCAACCCACGCAGAGACCATGCCATCTGTCCCGCAACATGTCAAAGACGGATTCACGGCTCAAGCAATGCCTACTGCTCATCCGATTTCTGCTTCGCTTGGAAGTGGAAGTTACTCTGGCCCGCCACTGCAAACTTCCCCAGCTCCGCCTGTATCTTCCGGTCGGAGTCCATTGGAGCAATTCGGACTGGATGATAAGCTTGAGGCGATACAAGGTGCACCAATTTTTAATACATACTATGGTAATGTCCAGAAGCACGACCAACGACAACATATTAACAACTTCGACTCTGGAAATACGCATAACACTTTGATTAACGACTCCTATAATGATAATTCAATACGGACGTTTGCTGCTTCGGACGGTACGTAGCTTCTCTAAGATCTTTTTTCATCGTGATTTACTAATAAGACGGTGTTCATTTTTAGATGCGCCGACGAAATATACCAAAAGAGGCTCCCGATAACGACTCGGTCTGAAACGATGATATTCATTTAATTAGTAGCTTGAAGGTTCTTTGGTTTATTGCTTTTTTTGTTTTCGGATTTCCTTGCTATCCCGCTTTGTAATTTTTCAATTGCAGTGTAAATGTTGCATTATATTCATTGTGTCCAGGGCAAGGCTCTGACGAGGTAATGCTGGAAAATAAATTGATGAGACCGATGATGGGGTTGTACGTAGTCCCAGTGAGCCATGTACTTACTTCGTGCACGGTGTCCCTGCCTGTGTTGAATAAACATTTTGACAGTTGCCATCCGTCGATAGTGTGGACGATTTCCAATAGCGCCCGCAATTTCGAGAAGGAAGGGTGAGGTCGCGCCTTCCTTTGCAGCCTCAAAATTTTGCCAAATTGGTTTTCATACTTCGTAGCAGCTTGAATTGTCTGGACTCTGAAGTGGTACATTGCCGTGCGCCGCGGCTGCGGCATTGATTCGGCTGACCCTCCTGCCGCGCAAATTCGGCCGGTCTTCTCCCTCTCCCTTCCCCCTTGTCTCTAACACACTGGTACAACCGTATCGTTCTCGTCGCAACATCGCAATGAAAAGGCTTTGAGGCGCATGTGCCGACATTGAATTGCTCATGTCCAACGCGTCGTGCTAGAGTGCTGAACTTTTAGAGGCTAGTTCGCGTGCTTCAGATCATAGATGTTCAACGTTCGATGTTCAATACCTAGTGTTGTCCTCGAGGCGAGGTGACCTCGAGGTGAAACTCGCCTCGCCTCGAAATCAGGTCACTTCGGATCACCTCGTCGGTAACGAGGTGGTTCGAGTTCACCTCGTCGAGGTTCCCACGAGGTGCATCGAGGTGCATCAAGTTTAAGCACGTGGTGCACCCGCGTCCGCGCCCGCGCGCATCTCTGAGCGCTAAAGGGTCGCGCTCCCGTCCTCCTTGCTCTTCCCCTCCAATTTGAGCATAGATAGTGTAGTAAATAAATATATAGTAGCACTTTAATATATATTTGACGTTTAAGTGTCCTAAAACTTGTTATACAATGTATGTTTCATAGGAGGTCTTCAAAAAAGTATAAAAGACAATAAATGCGCTCCTTGCAATTGTAAGTTAAATTTATTGCTATTTCTCTCATTGACGTGCCCTGTTGTTGTTATAGACAGAACACGACGTAATCAACTATCTTGTATTTTTTAAATTGGCGCTGGTAATGATCATTTACAGGCACTCAACTCACACAACCTCCGACGAGCTCACTGTAAGGCCAATCGCTCTCGCGCCGTCTGTCCAAATTCTTCAAGAGACAGCAGAGGATCTCGCTTCTCGAAAATCGCGAGAACTTGCTGAAGATGGAGCACGTGAGGAGAGAATTGTGTCGACGAGGCAGCAGGAATTATTACCTCGTTTGAAAACACATGGATGGTCAATATTCACCAGTTTGGGGAGGTGAATTATAGCTCATCCCTTTCATTTCTCCCTTACTTATTTTTTATTTCTTGTTACAGACAAACAAGTACGAATATCCATTTGTATTTTGTGTTGCGATGGATCTCAAGCGTCTTCGGTGCCGTGTGAACATATCTTTTCGTCAAGCAAAGAGACGTGCACATTACGCTGTAATCGCATATCTCGCTCACTCCTCGAGGAACTTCAAGCTCTCAAAATTTCCTGTCGATCCGAACGGCTGTGTTTCGTGGAAGAACCCGCCAAAGAAGTCGATTATGCGATTTCTGGTCAACTCACAGAAGCGGCTGTCGATGAGCTGATGGCAGCGGGAAATTTTGAGGGCTCAAGCAGTTGATTCAGAACTCAAGTGAATCTAGTTAATTCCCTTTCATCTTATTACTTGAAGCTTGAACCCTCTATACTTAATTCTTATAGAGTATACGACATTGTTATCTACAGTACATCTTAATCTCACACGCTATTGATATCAGTCCCCCATTGGTCGGATGAAATCTACCCCGTTATGCCCGACCTCGCCAACACCTCGCGAGGTGACACGAGGTACACCTCGAATCAACTCGACAATTTCGAGTTGGTTCGAACTGTCACCTCGCCTCGCCTCGCCTCGCCTCGGGGACAACACTATCAATACCTGTCTTTAGTCGAACACGGATATCTTCGACCTGCGGTGAAGGGCGTTGGGCCGGGTGAGGGTGAGAGGGCGGGTATGCTAGAGACAAACGACGTATAACGTCTTCGCGGCGGAATGGCAGCGGGAAAACGACGACGGAGGCGTCTTGTATCGCGACGAGACAAGTCAGTAATGCAAATTGAACATCTGAAGCGCATGGACTAACCTTCAGCACCCCAGTATTATTCCAATCGACTTGCAACTTCCATATTCACCTGCTAGCACGACACGAGCATGACGCCGCGGTGAACAGTTCGACGGACAACGACAATACGAGTCACAGCGCACGATAGCGTCGAGCTACACGCAGGAGATCGAGAGGTCAGGCCTCAGGCATGATCACCCTCCACTGCATGGACCATTTCCACGACCGAGGCCGAGTGTGGTCACGAATTCGAGACCGATGACGCTCAGCACGACTACAATCACGATGAGCTCGAGCACGGCGAGGGCGGACACGTTGAGCTCGAGGACGAGCGTGGCGAGCACATCCAGGGCGCGGCCGGGATCAGCATGTTGAGCTGCGACAAGTGATGACACGATGAACAAGGGACGACAAGGACGAGCTGCGTCTAGCCGCGGTTCCGATGCCCAGTGTAAAGCGCACCTCAGCTTTATATTCAAACTGATATTCTGTGTACACGCATGCCAAAATATACTCCCGAATGCTCAGTGTTCAGGTTATGAAAGCACCGCCAACTCTTTCTTAGCAACAACCACATCAACCTTGTCCCTTTCCCCCACGCACGTTTCGTCTCTTGCGGTTCTGTGGACATGAACTTCTTCTCAAACGTGAAGCTTGAAGAACCTCAACATTTCGGGTGGAGAGTTCAACAACGTCAAGGGAAACTTGACCATTATCGACCGCAGCCACCACATCACCAATGAGAGGGCGTTCAATTCGACGAATAACACGTCTGTTGGGTCCGTTAACGACAATTCGAGACGATATTGTATGCTTTTTTCAACAATCTTATACCTCATTCACCATGCTGATTCTTCATCTCTTCTGGTGCAGACAATGTAGTAGGGGTCCCACTGGGCACGACGCGAATTCATCACACCAGGACGGTATTCATTCGGACGGTGGGTGCAATCCTTGACTCGCACCTCTGCGGGCTCCCCTCCTCATTGATCACAGCGCATTTCCCCGATGGGCAGTACTTCCCTCCATCGGAGCCACATCCAGCTCTTATGGGGTCCCATCTGCCCCCCAGGAGTACGGTAGAAAATATTGACGCGTCCAATACGACCCATGTAACTGTGAAGCGGTCATACGAAGACAACTCACAGGCGCACGGTGAGCTTCGCGCCTTCGTCACTTATCGTTGAGCTTGTAGCTGATTCCACATCTGTATTATTTCCTTGGGACGATGTACAGGTATACCCTCTTCCGCCCCTCCTCTTGCGAGAAATCCAAATGTGGGCCCCCAGGCATACCCTTATAACCAGGATCAACCGCATCATCAGCCCACCGCATGTAAGTCGTATTTTGGTCCTGACATCTCCATCCCCATTGAACCCCATTCTTTATGATAGACGCCCAACCCACTTCATACCAAGACGAACATAGGAGCCACCATCCGCCTTCAGCGGGGTATCACGGTGTGCGCGCCAATCCGGTGAAACAGTTCGTCACCAGTGCTCGCAGCCGGAATGGCAGGGGGACCTTCACGTCGAACATCGACCCCGAGGATGCGCAGGAGATGTCTCCTAGCATGAATCGCGCTTTGAGTACTCTCATGCAAGAGGCTGCTAGGTTGACCGGTGCTCCGGCGGATACTGGCGCTCCGGCCCACTACGGTAGACAGGGACGACAAGCAGTGGAGAGCGGTGAAGTTGAAGCAGATGAAGAAGATGAGAAGAGGGACCCTCAAGGCGTCAGCGATGGGATGGCTAATCTCTCTTTGATTGATGATGCCGAAACTCGCCTCTCCCCCTCGCACATTATTCCGACCTCGGGAATGTCCCAACAGACAGTGAGGTTTTCCACGGCATCATCTTTCTCCCCTAGCGCCCTGGTCGACCTCGGGCTGGATCAGATGCCTCATGCCATTCGTGGAGGGTCGGTGTTCAACACGTACAACGGGAACCTCGAGAAATACGATGACCGCCACCATATCACCAATATCCAGTCCGGGAATACTCACAACACTTTGACGATAAATTCATACAACGATAATTCGGTACAGGCGTTCGCTCCCCCTCAATCCTAGGTGCGTTTGTGTGTGTTCCTAGATGCGCTGTTGCCGAAGCTCGCGTTGATGTGCTGATGGGATGCCTGCTGTTTTAGATGTCTTCTCGATGAAGAAGCCCGCGGACAGAGGTGGGAAATTGTGATATAACACGAGCTTATGTTGCGTCTGCCTTTCTTTTAGTTTTGGTTGCTCTTTTGTGTTCGCGCTTTGACTAATACATTGTATGTGTTATTCTGTGTTCTCGATACTTAGATTATCCGTCTTTCTTCCGTTTTCTAACAATTTTGAATGATGTCAGGGCATACATTAACTCTTGGGAAAAGAGGCTGTACAAGGGGAGCGCAAGAAGTGCAACTTTACACAGCAACGAAGTTGGGACTGTATTATCAATCAGTAGATGGGCCTTCGTTCCGAAGTATAAGGTTCATTTGATGTCGCATGTTGCTATGTAATTTGCTGCTGTGGGCTGTCGGTTTGTTCGAATCATAATTTAACACTTTACCGCTGATTTGAGATACATATTTGTGTAGGTTGCCAAGCTCTGATGATCAATTCATGCACGTCCTCTTCGCTGCGTAACATATTCAACTGCCTCCCCTTTTGTCTCTCCGCTCATTCACCGTCCTCTGGATATCTCATCGTCAACATTCCGACGTGTTCTTAATCTTCAGCGTATAAGAGAAGCATACCTTCGCATACCATGGCGAGATCAGGGATGGCAGCTACGGCGAATCGACTGGAAACGCTGCCCACAGTGCAAAACACGTTGAAGAATATTGGCGATCGCGCTGAGCTAGCATTCTTGAAGAGATCAGCGGATGCTGCGCTCGAGATGCTTCACATAATTCAGGTGAGATCAGTTCTCTGTCGTGGTTATGTTTCGTTTGATGGATTTACAATTGGCTCATAGAGTATCGCAGACAACGATGTCGACGATGAATTTGCCAATCTTGCACTCGATACTTGCGGCCTTATGTATCTGGTGATACACCAGTGTTTGGAGCACCTTCACAAGCCTGATTTAGTTTCTGGTGATAGGCAGGATGCGTTGCAACTGGAAGGGTAAGGATCCACTGCATTCTGTGCTTTCAGCCTTCGATTTTCAAATTCATCCCGTCCAGAGAGCTTGAAACCGCCAAAATATTTGTCAATAAGAAGGCTACAGGAAAGCTGACACGCCGAATGAACCCCATGAAAAGACGCGAAGACAAGCAAAAAATCGCAAATTATCGTTCCTCTTTCCGACAGTGGATGTTTAAATTCAAAGTTCGTACACTCTCTCCCGTTGCTTGCAAGTTCACCACTAAGTATTTAAAAATCTAGTCTGGCGCACAAGGATCTATACACGACACGCTTCAGGCAGTCATCGACGATAAGATCAGCGGCGCAGAACGACGAGCAATCGCAGCTCAACAGGCGGCCAATGAAAACGTTACAATGGAGTCCCTCAATCGAATAACCTCCGAGATGGAGAATATACGCGTAGGGGACGAAGAGATCTCTCGTATTCATTCTGATCCACATATTCCGTCGAAACACATGTCTATGTCGATGCCCGAACCAGTCGCAAACCCCTCTCCACCCATGATCACTATAGCCGATGCACCGCCTCGTCTTCCCAATCAATCACCACCAATATCCATGCCCGAAGCGACATTCGGCAGAGCCAATGACGCGCTACAAAAAGCAGATCCCTGGCGTGCCATCCGGAGGGCTGACAGTGCCCAGTGGCGAAAATCTGAGCAAGACTTTGCCAATCTACCACCCGCCACTCCTGATGACGACGAACCGCGTTCACACTCTCCTTTGAGCCAACCTACGTATCCTGAAAGACGGAGAAGCGAGACGCCAGTTGCTCGACCACCCACGCAAGATGACGACGACATCATTATGCGCGCCTTAAAAAAGGAATATCCACACCTGACCGCAGATGAGCGGCGTGCTATACTGTCATCGGTAAGAACACAACATCATCAGGAGGAAGAGAGGGAAAGATCATCCTACAAGCACTGTATCCCTGAAGGCAATGCCAATATGTCCTCTAGATTATACTCGGAAGGGGAAAGCTACCCACATGAACGTTCGCCGCCTCGTCGTCCACAGCCTACAAGTCCAAAACCATACAGCTCCAGATCAAAAAATTCATCCCATTCGCCTGCTTCACCGAATAACTTTTCGCAGGGTTCTTCGCCAGGGCTTTCTCCTCCGCATAGAGGGATGGACTTCCGGGATATAAGATACAGTGGTATTTCTGTCGGTGGAGGTCCAGTCCATGTTCGCAATGTAAATACAGGTAATACCACTACAGTTACAGTTACGGGATCGAACAACGACAATAGCGTTAGATACTACGGATGACCTAATAAAATATACAAGATTTCACTCGTAGAGTAGATTATATTTGTACACCGGTTTGCTTCTCGTCACAATCGTGCATCTATTTCAAGTATAAGGATTTCGTGGACTAGGCATTTAAATGTGTATATTAGAAGGCTGTAGCGTCGACATTGATTGCAGGGCTATGCTTCCAGTGTGTCGGGCCTCATTGCATCTGATTTAAATAACTCAAAATAGGCCTCTCTCTCTTCTTCCCATCTCCCACATCAGCGCAAACTCATGCCATCTGGCAAGGCCATTCCGAACCAAAAGCCAGGATCAGTGAGCTGGTCAGATGCTGGGCTCCAAGGAGGAATGACTCTATTGACAGTGGTGCAAGAAGCTGCCCAGTATGCCCCAATTCCCTACCTACAACAGGCGGCTGGGTCGGCTTTGATTATATTTGAGACGATCGCAGTATGTATTTCCTCCGGATTTTCATCTATATGATTCCAATTATCAGGCTAGACCGTGAAAAACAACAAAGAGGACTTTCAACGATTAGCCAACGACGCGCTTTCTCTCATGGCAGTCATCTGGAGAGCCTACCAAATATCAAATCGCAAAGAAGACTGGCCCCCGCGGGCTCTCCGGGATGTTATACTTGACTTTAAAGCGTGAGTCTTTGCTATATGAGCTAATACACATCCTAAATTATTTAAATAACACTCTAGAACTCTCGATTCGATTGTAGAGTTCGCTCAAGAACGAAAATCGAAGAAATGGCTCATTCGTGCAGTCTATAAATCGTTAGATGCCCAAAAGATTGCGGAATATAGGGAATCATTGACGGTTGCGGTGCAGACCTTCCAGGTGTGTAGCCCCAATACCCGACCGATAATTCTCTGAAGCTTATATTGACATTATCCAGCTTGCCTCGGATATGAACGTGAATGAAATGCTGTACGAGGTGCTAGAGAAACAAAACAATTTGATGGATCAAATGCAAAACAACACAACCCTGCTTGAATGGCACAACAACACCTCTGGCAATCATCTGTCACCAGGTCAACCGCTCGCCCAAGGGCAGCCTGCAGCTGGTAACTCTTACGGGTATCACAATGTCCTCAACCCATCGTCCTCATCCCCGACTGGATATGCATCACCCCCATCTCAGATGCCTATGTCCTTCACTAATATTCATAACAGTGGCATCTCCATTGGAAATGGTGGTGTTCGAGTGGTCAATGGCAACTGGTAATCGGCCGAGTCTTGGAATTTGAGCTTGAGATCTGTCTGAATTGCGCTATGCTGTTAGGAATATCTTGTATTCAACAATTAGAGATACAGACTGATTAATTCTATTCCTTCCTTTTTCAAATCCTTCTTCTCGATGCTACGCATATGATCAGAATATTCATAATTATATGCCAGCTTGAAGACGATAGGTTTATCCGTCTTCATTGGCTTTTTCTGACCTTTGCTAGAAGCCAGCTGTCCGCCCAATGCATCGTAGAACCAGAATCCAAACGCCAGGCAATTCCCAGGAATAGAAATAGTATCATTGTCCTCTACAAAGTTCAGCACTCCAAAGGCAGCAGTGCATTCTCTGCTGCGTCTTCGTTCCCATGCAGATGCATAGAAGGCATCCCTATCTAAAAGGTTGTAGGTGCGAGGGGAATCAGCCGGGGACTGAAATCCAACAGAGACTGCGCCTGATAACTGTCCAAATGGAACGTACGGAGATGACGAGGACTTCGATTCCATGGCGGCAATGCAAAGAAGGCGCACGCGTAGACCAAGATGGGTCAACGTAAGAGGCTCCCTTGGGGTATTCGATATCCCGTAATCCATGTCGCTGAATGCAGTCGAGCGCTGTAGGTAGTGTTTTGGACTGGAAGGTATAACGCGAGAGTGATATATGTGAAGATCGGGCTGAGGTCCGGCGCAATTGAAAATATCCCAAACCTCTGCGAATGAGTTCAGGATCTTCTTGACGAGGCGGAAGAATGCTCGTTCAGCACCTTCACCATAAGCGATAGATATGCTGACACCGAAGACTCCCATAAGTGAATATGCGGTATCCTCACCGCGGGTGACCTCTCGATTGGCGGCCCAGAGCATGCGACGAGAGATAGGAATCGAGTTATCCGAGAGGTTTTCATATCCGAGCGTGAAGCACTTCAGCTCATATGGGGTGATGTTTGTTGCTGCCTCAAGCTCGGCTTTTATACGAGAATCCTGCTTGTCGTTATCCTTGCGAGTCAATGGAGTCCAGTCTTTGGCATAGAATTTGACTCTGGCTGGAGCTAACAACTCCTGAAGCGTCCATCCGCGTTTGAACCAGTCATCGTGGCGCATATCTGTGATAGAGGCAGTATCGGCGAGAATGGTGATGCAGATGTAGGAATCGCGATACCACTGATACATTGAGCGGATAGATTCGTCGAGCTCTGAGCTGCTGTCTTTATTGATGCATATGGAATCCATCCAGCCGTAGATGACGCCGTGCTGTCTTGCCGCGACTTTACAGAACATTTCCAGTTTTCTGTATGCCCCATGCTTACGCATTCCGACGTTCCAGTCCTTGTATTCCATTTCCCCCACTTCATTACGCGCCCAGGTGTGCGATAAAATCGCGTATCGTGTGTGCTCTTTTAGCAAAGTCGTAATTACTTCCTGCTCTGCCTGATCTCGTGTGATGAGTCGTTTCATAGAGAGTTCGAGGACCTTTCGATCGACTTTGTCATGAAAGATATCCTGATCGATTTCCCGCTCCATGACGCGGAATATTCGATGCAGGACAGTATTGCGTTCCAGAAGCTCTATCTCAGAGCCGTCCGGTTGAAAGGCTAGCAGTCGGATCGGCATGTTATTATGAACATGTTTTCGTAGGGCCTTCCTGAGTATTGATGGCAGTTGCGAATGCGGATGATGACTTTGAGTGCCTCGTGGGGATGACTGTTTCAAAGAATCCACCGATGAGTCAACATCCATTGTCATTCCTAGAGCACATCAGTAACTTTGGCTGCGGTAACGGAACGAATGTACTATTCACCCCTTTCAACTGGGGATAGAATGTCCCATTCTCCACTTTGCATACCGTCATCGTATTCGGGTTTCTTTGACTTGGAGACAATGACTGAAAACCAGGCACGATGTCAACGACGGGTTGTAATAAATAACATGTGGAGCTTAAAATCCAATCACAGACCTGAAATATTCTTGGATTCCGTTTCTCCGCCAGACTTTCTATCAATTGTTGATGAAATAAAATCTTCGAACACTTGGAGAAAATGGCGGCCTTCAGGCGTCATGATAGGACCTGTCCGAGAAAAATAGCCAATTTATTCACTTCATCAAGAAAGTTTTATCGAATACCTTCATTTGCAAAGCTGCTCTGCCTGTGAGATGAAGCGCGATTCCCTGCTGACAAATATGTCAGCTTGATCTTACCCAGCACTGGAGAGAATATTTCGCGAATTACTTCTTTCATGTAGATTTGCTGCGGAAATTGAGCTGGAGACGTTATGGATAAGATTTTCCAACGCAGTTATCAAAATGTTGGCGACGGGAACTGATGATAGGTGTTGATAAGCTGATTCTAGGAATCATAGTTGAATACCGTTAAAATTTTACGGAGCGTATTACTATTAGATATGGGTTTGAACAGGATTTCGAAGCTTTAAGTATCCTAACTATAAGAAAGATAGACTCACCCTCTGAGCCGAGGGACATGCTACTATCGTTTATCGAGGTCGACATCTGATGTGGGCGGTATGGGTGAGCGGTATATTGGTGGACCGTGGACGTTACAAGCAAGATGGGTTCGGATCAGTGACGCACTTACGGTCACTGCCTCGGCCTCATGAGTGGCTCCGCATCAGTATTTCCCAGCCCCATTTGAGCCCCATAGGTATTGATAGCAAAGTTTTGATACTCACTAGCTATGGACCCGTGCTTCGCACAGCAAGCACATGTAGCCAGAGATTAGAAAAGTATTTTGACATGAAATACCTTGAGGCATTCTCGAACTGGAATGAGAAGTACTTAAGCCCGCTGCCCGTGCTCCGCACGGCCAGCTTACATTGACCATTAGAAAAATATGTAGTATATGAATGAATGATAAATAAGATCCGTGCTTCACATAGTGCTAGCACTTGTTAAAGATTAGAAAGAATTTGTGCCTGTGAAGTGGAATAAGAAAACATAACTGCCAACCTTTGCCTTGCCCGACAATGCCCGTTGTACCCGTGCCGATATCCAGACTCTCATGTCAATACATAAAAATGGTTATCCATGCCTTGCCTGTGCTAATATCACTCTAAGCTAGCTAGTACTCCTCAAGTCCTGTTGAAAACAGAGGGCATTAGTACAGAGCAATAGAGGTGAGCGAGAGCGCAAGGGTTTTCCGTTCAATAGGCTGGGTAGTTTGCGTCGAAAAGAATGAAAAAAGAATTCCAAAAAGGAAAGAAAGAAAGAGTTTAAAAAAGGCCGTAGGAGAGCTCAGATACCCATAAATCATGGCCAAAATACGTATTCAGAGACCCGGAAAATGTGATTTTTTTTCGCGCGATGCGCGCTTTGAATCTGGTGCTCAAGCATACATTTGACATGGATGCTTGAGACTTGCAGGCTAAAACCTATATTGTAGTTCCAAAATGCACTGCAGGTCTCAAAATTTCTATACTACACTCTATACCTACATAGGCTGCCAATATTTTTTTTTCGGACCTTACTACACTGATGTGGAAGTTGTAGGCATGCAAATATGACCTGCGGCGATGAGGAGAGACTGCCGGGGCACGTGCATGGCAGATAACTTTCGGCCCGTGTTATCTGCCATGGCCTCATTTTCACCACTTATATCAATGCTCGCGAGATTCTGAACAAACAATATTGTAAATACTGTGTACCAGAGCCTATATACAAAATTTCAAAATTTTAGAGGAAAATATAGGCATTAAACTCTCGAAATACGCTCGAAAGTTATCTGCCACGGCAAGTTCCGGGCAGATAACTACCCAGCCTAATGATCGGTAAGCCAGCGCAGGTTTTCCGTTCAATAGGCTGGGTAGTTTGCGTCGAAAAGAATGAAAAAAGAATTCCAAAAAGGAAAGAAAGAAAGAGTTTAAAAAAGGCCGTAGGAGAGCTCAGATACCCATAAATCATGGCCAAAATACGTATTCAGAGACCCGGAAAATGTGATTTTTTTTCGCGCGATGCGCGCTTTGAATCTGGTGCTCAAGCATACATTTGACATGGATGCTTGAGACTTGCAGGCTAAAACCTATATTGTAGTTCCAAAATGCACTGCAGGTCTCAAAATTTCTATACTACACTCTATACCTACATAGGCTGCCAATATTATTTTTTTCGGACCTTACTACACTGATGTGGAAGTTGTAGGCATGCAAATATGACCTGCGGCGATGAGGAGAGACTGCCGGGGCACGTGCATGGCAGATAACTTTCGGCCCGTGTTATCTGCCATGGCCTCATTTTCACCACTTATATCAATGCTCGCGAGTCTGAACAAACAATATTGTAAATACTGTGTACCAGAGCCTATATAAAATTTCAAAATTTTAGAGGAAAATATAGGCATTAAACTCTCGAAATACGCTCGAAAGTTATCTGCCACGGCAAGTTCCGGGCAGATAACTACCCAGCCTAATGATCGGTAAGCCTGCGCTGGCTTACCGATCATTAGGCTGGGTAGTTTGCGTCGAAAAGAATGAAAAAAGAATTCCAAAAAGGAAAGAAAGAAAGAGTTTAAAAAAGGCCGTAGGAGAGCTCAGATACCATAAATCATGGCCAAAATACGTATTCAGAGACCCGGAAAATGTGATTTTTTTCGCGCGATGCGCGCTTTGAATCTGGTGCTCAAGCATACATTTGACATGGATGCTTGAGACTTGCAGGCTAAAACCTATATTGTAGTTCCAAATGCACTGCAGGTCTCAAAATTTCTATACTACACTCTATACCTACATAGGCTGCCAATATTATTTTTTTCGGACCTTACTACACTGATGTGGAAGTTGTAGGCATGCAAATATGACCTGCGGCGATGAGGAGAGACTGCCGGGGCACGTGCATGGCAGATAACTTTCGGCCCGTGTTATCTGCCATGGCCTCATTTTCACCACTTATATCAATGCTCGCGAGATTCTGAACAAACAATATTGTAAATACTGTGTACCAGAGCCTATATACAAAATTTCAAAATTTTAGAGGAAAATATAGGCATTAAACTCTCGAAATACGCTCGAAAGTTATCTGCCACGGCAAGTTCCGGGCAGATAACTACCCAGCCTAATGATCGGTAAGCCAGCGCAAGTGAGAAGTAGAAGGCCGAATTGCCGCTATCGGCAGCCAGAGAAGGCGAGACATGCCAGGTGCCGGCTAGATTCGGCTAGCCAGAAGGCAACGTGTCGGAGAGCCAATCATAGGACATAGGACAACCCAGCCAATGAGCGAGCCTCTTTATCTTGTCTCGCGTCTTTGTCTCGCGTGAGAAAAAACGGCCTTCGTTTGTAATATAGATTACACTAACTATGCGCTCAATATGACCTACAGACTACAGATGACCAATACTAAATGTGAGGTCTTCTTTCAGAATTATGTTCAGGACTTTCCTTCCTATTACTCTCTGTAAGATCGAGAGTAAAACCTGAACAGATTCGACAAATGGACCCCCCAGAAATGCGACACGGAAATGTACACTGGTAGCGGTAGTTACAAACTGTTAATAAAATACAATTAGTAATTGGTATGAGGCTTAAGGCTGTTATTACAAGCTCTCTATTAAATGTGCATCCGTGTAAACGAGAAAAACTAAAAGCGGCCATACATATCTAATCCTGTCGTTTAAATACACCGCTGAAGTAGCGAATAACGCCTTCCGAGGATCCTGCTCTGGCACCTATCACCCCATCTGGACGAATGATATAGATGCCCCTTGTTGCGTCAACTCGCATGTAGGTCGCGTATGCGTGGCCGGCTCTGTCCTCCAACATCACAGTAGATTTGCCGTCAACCTTCTCTACCTTGACCCTACCCTTCCCTCCTTCGGTGATGATGACAGTTCGAACAAGGTCTGCAGGATAAGTGTTGACGATGCGGAGAACAGCGTCAATGTCGTCCTTGTTGGAGAACACAAGGATGGTGTGGCGCGTAGGATTGAATAAGTCGAACAACTGAGTTTCGCTCGACTGTGACCCAGTCTCAACGAGACCAGGAGCATTTGGCGCGCGGTCGCCAGCATACAGCCCGAGTTTGGGGTCAGCATCATACGTCGTCATCTTGGCAAAGTCGGGCCCTTTCAGCTGCCTTTCTTCGTCAAAGACAATAGAGCTCCAGCGGTAGTTGACCCCAAGTTGGTTGAGGTGACCTCCCCTATCCCAGCCGGCCTCGTCGTTTGAATGCGTGGCCGTGGTTTCGAGGATGCGTTCAGTAAGCTGGAGCATCTCAGCCACGACCGGTAAGCGTTCCTCGTTGAACGTTTCGAGGAGGGATGCCGGAGCGTGTCCTTTGATGACGAGCGCGAGTTTCCATCCGAGGTTGAAACCGTCTTGAATGCCGGTGTTCATTCCCTGATTTCATACATATCATTAGTTGAGCGCTTGTCGAAACAAAATAAACTCACTTGTCCACCAGTTTGGCTGTGAACATGCCCGGCATCTGGAATAGTGAGAGTAGTGAGAAATTTTATGTGAATAAATCGAGACTGTAAACAGTATAAACGAGAACACACCTCCAACAAGAAATGCACGGCCTTCGTGGAATGTTTCGGCCATGCGAACATTGATTCTTCATAATTTTATTTGAGTATGCTCCAAACGTAAATTCGACTGGAAACGTACCTCCCAGGAGAGAGATACAAGATCTCTCCAAAAGTAATGGCCTCCGCGTGCTTCCCAATATGGGACTTGATCTCAGTGAACACCGCTTCGTGGCTCGCGCAAACAGCGTTCGTATCTTCCAGGTGTGCTCCGCAAATCAAAAAATTGAAGACGCCTAGGACCTCCGTTGGGCGAATGCTGATCCTAATGAAGAGTGAGAACTAAATCGCATTGTCGAATCAGAAAAGGTAACTTACATGGTAGTCGCCATGTCACCCCATATGTGCCATCTCTGAAAAGAGTCCAAAATGAGAGTGAGTCATGGCAGGATCAAGGAGTTCACTACTTACGTCGGTTGACAATCCTTGGAGCCTGAAGTCGCCCGTGACAAAGTTATGAGGAGTCGTCTCTCCGACTAATTTCAACCCCATCTCTTTCCTCGTCGCGCCTTTCGCGCCATCTGCCCCAACAACGAAGTCGTAAGACGCTTCTTCTTTGACGGGCTCGGTATTCGGATCGTCGAGACGGTGCTTGAGCAACGAAACCTTGACATGGTCATCGAACTGTTCAAGATGCTGAAGCTCAACACCAAGCTCGACTTCGCATCCAGATTCCGCCAGCTCAGCGCGGAATATCTTGTCGAGGTTGTCTTGACCAAGGAGATGCATATTTATCTAAGGAGGTAATAAGAATCTGCAGATGAGATGAGAAGGAATCCAAGATACATACGAAGGGGATAGACGGGGTTGGCTCCAAGTGCGGTGACATAGTTATTTCTTTGTCAATTTCAACGCCATCAGGCATTTTGTACATCCTAATCAGCGGTATGTCGATCATAGAGGCGGCGATTTTGGGGAGCAATCCGAGGTAATGGAACACCTCCAGCGAGCGTGGCTGCGGAAATTCGAAATAAATACATGTCTACAGAAGATTGGTTTTCTTCGACTCACCATTATTCCTGCGCCTCGCTGGCCCTTCCTGTGTTCGGTAGTCTTCTCGATGACGCGAACTGGAATTCCATTGCGACGCAAGGTCAATGCGAGTATGAGGCCAGATGGTCCTGCGCCGACCTGTACATTTTTAGTCGCACAACACCATTAAACGGGGAATAATCGACACCTACGATTAGAATTTTGGGTACTTCTGAATCTGATAAAGACATCGTTAAAAATAGTTGAGTTACTGAAGTTGTTACTGCTTGAGTTATGGGTCTACTCGAGGGTGTTCAGGCTTTATATGCATGTACTGGTGATACGTCAACGCACACCATCTCGAGAGGTGGAAGAAGTCGATTCGGATACAATGATCCTGCATCCGTTCCAAATCCGAAGACTAAAGGGCCCAAGAGAAGCACCGACGCTCATCGGAAATTGGAATAGTCAATTGCGTCAACTTTGTGACTCAATCGTCTTCTAAAGGATGTGTAGCCATCTAACCGCGGGTGTCGTCTCTGTCTGAAAATAATGTTAACCGATAGAATTGGACTCTGAATTAATCATACTTGCTTATGCTGGGGTGCTTCCTGTGAGAGCGCGACCTTGAAATATCTTTTCTTACGCATCGATATTTTGAGGCCACGTCAGCGGCGGTCTCCGATACCAACTCCGACTCTTGACTTCCGACAACTGCACGTTACGCGATTTTCTCTCTACATCCATACAACTACAATCCGGGAGGTGCGTTTCCAGATTTTTGTCAAAGGTGCCTTCATTTCAAGAAGCTTTGCCTCACAGAATATGCAACACATTGTAGATTTCAAATAATTTTCCTTTCAGTCGGCAATTAGCAGACCTCCAAATCGCATTCACCAAGCACGCACGCGGCTCACCACCTGGTGGTACCATAGCTGTATGCCCAAATGTCGCGAAAGGTCTACCATGCCCGTCATGTGAGCAATCCACCTGCCTCGAACGAAAGATTGCTCGTGGCAAGGGACATAGTCCTACTCTGATTGCCAGATGCATGGCGCTCAAGACGGAGATGAACAATGTGCATGATACATTGGTCTTACGATTCCCTCCGGAAGTGATATCCAAGATCTTTTCTCAGTTTACTTCTGACCACCTTGAGAATGAACTTCGAGACCCGCTTCGTTATGAAGATACGGACTTCCTTAGCCTAATATCCAGCGTGCCATTGCATGGTCCACCCGGAGCTTTGGAATATGATCTCTATCAACATTTACTACCTGTGGTTCAGATTTTCTCTGACTGGCCGGCTAGATCTGGCCCGTCCCTCTCTACGTCCATATCTATTCTGAGCGATGGCCTCTCATCGAGTGACCCCGTCTTTTATATGCTCATTGAACATGTTCCAGTGCCAATCTCCGGTACTGCTTTTGGAGTTCTGTCGTGCCAGATGATCATCCACAACCTATAGTTGGAGCTCAGTGAGCCAGATAAAGTGCTTCGACTCGAACGACTTGCTTCTCTGTCTCAACTGCGCTCAGTTGTACCGATTCCTTCCTTTCTTGGATTCAGAGCTACCATCATTGAAGCGCCTGGAAATTGAAACTCTGGTTGTTTTCTGGTTGGATTTTGCTTTTAGTTGATTTCCTGCGCCGCTCCTTCGTCTTTGGCTCTCAAAAAATTACTCACGTGAAGCTGTCGAATGGTTCCCCGCGTGCACTCACTGTTCTTGAAGGTATCGGGAATGCAAATGACAAACGCCACACTCAGTGATTCATTATTGAGATTTCATATTCGCCGCTGTCGTTAGGTTATCCTTGCAGAGATGGATATACGCGACATCGATCGTAATTGTTCACCCTGCATCCTTATGTTAGTAACATGCAGTTACTGCAATATCAAAAATAGTGACATGTTCATGGAACGAAATGAAGAGCATATTGTACTCATATTTGGGCGCCATAGAAATTGCCTCAACGTTCGCCAGTCCCAGATCACTTAGACTATCCTCGCGGCCATCACAAATCACGAGGATTATGTAGAAACCGAAGGGGTTTGATCGATATCGATCAACCTGACCATCACCTCAAGTGTTTATTATCCTCATCGGCTTCAATAACTCTCGGCCTCTATCTTCACTGCGCACTGCTTGTGGTCAGCGTGGAAATGTCTATTCTTTCTCTGTAAGTGCGCCCGTAAGCCTCTCATATCAAAATATTCACGAAATATCTCGCGCACATCAGACCATCAACCACCGACGACGCAATCCTTGACAATCTCAGCGCCGCTGAGCTATTCAAATACGCGAGGACCTGCAAGACAATACACGCTGCCGTCCAGGCATACCTCCGTCGCGCCTTCCAGGTGCATAAGCTACTGGCGCAGTACTTCACCTCCTCCGAAACCATCCAATTCAGGAAACTCCAGGCCGCCACCGGGATGCTCATCTCCGGCTCGACGGCTCTTCAGTTTTTCGACCGTGCCGTCTATCCTGGATCAGATCTCGATTTGTACGTGGTGCACGCGACGCGTGAGGAGGTTGGGAGATGGTTGTTGAGTATTGGGTACCGCTACGTGCCACAGAGCGTGGTTTTGCGAACTGGGGGAGTCGCGTCATCGATCCTGCTCAATACGTTTGCTGATGCGCTGGCGCGTTTGCCGCTTCAGACGCCGACGTTGGGACATGAGTTTTTGCACCAGGGCGGAGATGGTTACATTGGTGCTGGGTGTCTTTTTACGTTTGTCAAGACGAATCCGGATCGCAAGATTGAGCTGATATCTTCAATGAAATCGCCTTTGGAGAGAATTTTGAACTTTCATTCAAGCAAGTACCTCTTCCATATTTTTTCTTATACTTAGCTCATTGTGTTCTACCTCCAGCATGCGTAATGAACATAATCACACACGACAAAGCCTACTCCTTCTTCCCTCGGGCCACATTCACTGAACGGCGCTCCCTCGTCTGTACTCGCCCGACGCTTGACGCCCTCGCGCATAAAAAATACTCAGATCGGGGGTGGAACGTCATATATAGCCTTCCCCGTGAAGAACTTGACGATTCAAAGTCCCCTTTCATGCGTGGGCCACGCTGCGTTGGGGATTCCCGGTGTTGGACTTTGCCTGTATTTCCAAAATTAGATTCAGAAATCGATAGAGGCGCCGACGCGTCGCTGGAGCAGGGGCGTGAGGGACAACAATACATGGTCGAAGCAAATGCATGGGATATGCAATATAACAGGGTCCTAAGGCCCAAAATGGGATATTTCTTCGTCAGTTCAACGAAGCTTTCCTTCACTTATCTTGTGCCGAGCGAGGATATCCATTTGCGGCTTCATATCTCTTCAATCCTTAGCAAACCAAAGCTGGTTGGAGAGGGGTCTTCTGAGAGCAGGGACGCAAGGGAGGAGTAAGTTGTCTATTTCTGGAATAAACAATTTCTTCAGTTCTAATTCTACTTGCATGCACAGATCATCGGCCAGCACTGATCACACATTCTAAGATGCTAAATTCGCTACCTTCCTCAAATGGTACCACAGCTCAAGACACTACACATCAGACACCTGTCCTTTCTCACCAGCGATGGTTCGTCGGAAGCGTCAGGTGGCTCTTTCGATCCACACCTCCCAGCAATCCGAGTCGGAGTTGGTACTATTTGACTCAACGTTTGCCGGGTTGGAATTGTAAAAATTAGTAGAGGTGCCGGTTACTGAACACTATGTGCCGTTCTTGATCTTAGACTTCACTTGAACAGTTGAACTCTCTGAAATTTCAAAGAATTTTTCTGGGTTAGCTCAGGAATAGGCTTCTACTTGAATTTAATACTGGCAGTACAACATCGTAGAAATATTGAGTTCGGCGATTTTGATTTTTGACAAGTCTAATCAGCCATAACAAACAGCAGGTATCACTGATAGTGTCCGAAATCGACGTCAACAGAAAATGAGCCTTCAAAGCAAAGCATGCGCCGCGTTATGCAGAACATATCGGTTACTGCGGCTTCTATCTGGCCAAGAGCCAGAGGATATGACTTTGGGCGATCCGAATCGCTGGTCGTATCCGAGGAACTCGACAAGAAATAGTATTCTCCGTTCATAAACTCATTCACACCAGCTTCGATTTCATCGTCCAGTGCCTCCTTGGTTTCACGATTCAAATCTTCACTTTCATCCCTTCTTTCGCGGCGTTCTTTTTCTAAGGCAGCGTGATACATGGCTATCTCGTTTTCGTCAACGACATCTTCGGTCATGCCCGGGTCTCCAAATGGTACGCGATCGTCGTCCGAGAGCACTACAGATATAGAGACACACTGAAGAAAAGGGAAATAAGCTCTGGTGGATGAGTTCATCGAGGGGGGCGAGAAAATTATTGGTGTGAGTATTACTGTCATCCGATGAAGGCACGAACCATTGTGCCAGATTGTTTATGAAGATGAGATAGAAAAAATCGAGGGTGATGTGCAGGGTGCGAATGCTGGGAGGCGCTGTGCGAAGAGAGCACCAAGATGACAGCGTGATATAATGAACTGGCATGTAGTCTTCGATGAGGATTGTAAGAGAGAGCGTCTGCAGGCTGACCAGTGCTTCAAGGGAGATTTTTTCAGGGAGGATGATCGGAGTGGTGTCAGGAATGAGGCCTAAATAATGTATTGTATAGTGAGCCACCTGATAATTAAAGCTAAGATTTGAACGGACGTACTCGCATTGAATCCAAATGGATCTGTCTTGCACCCGACTACACAGTGATGGCGAATATCTAAGCTCAAAAGAGCGTCTTTTGCTTCATAAATCAGCATCCAATCTGGTCGGAGGTTGTAGGGCGTAATATGAACTCTAAGGATGCTGAGTTTGGTGAAGCTGAAATGATGAATAATTGGCTCAGGTGATAGTTGGCGCCAGTAGTCCGAACTTGAAATTTCGGAGTCGTCGCTGTCTGAATCCGAGCCAGCCTGAGAGGGCGAAGGTGAGGCGCTTAATAATACTGACACGTTGCGCTCGTAGGGGAGTAAGAGACACGGATGCAACAAAATAAGCAGCAGCACGTAGTCTGCTTCCTGGAGGATCAAACTTTCTAGCAAGATTCCGACGGAATCTTCTGGTATTGTGCGTGGGGTAGATGGTGAAAGGCGATTGAAGTCCGTACGACAAGGATTCCCATGCGCATCTTCTTCAGGTTCGAAATCCCATTCTGCAGACTCGAATTCAAGTTGTTTGTTTGAATGGACTATTTCCAATTTCTTGATGAAAGTCAGTTTTTGCAAAGCGCAAAAGGTGGGTCTTCGACTCCTCGAAGAGTCAAAGAAGCGATATTGGGTCGCTCGAGCAAATCAACGATGGCGTTTTGAAGGGAAGAGCGCAATATGTGCCATTCTCGGTTTCTGCTGGAAATAACACCCAACTCTTCGACAGAGGTGAGGAGATGGAATATTGCTTGGTCATACTCGGATGCAACGTTAGCATTGCCGTCTTCCAGGTGCATGTAGATCTCCCGAACATAACCGGTAAGATGTGGGCTTTGTTTGAGAATGGAATAGCATCGTTCATCACTCATCTTGCCTTGGTTATATCTCCGGAAGATTGTTTTTTGACAGAATGCGACGAAAGAACGCGAGACGAGGGCAAAGGCTCTGAGGGTGTCGGTCCCATCTTGTTGGACGCCATAGCCCCCAGATATCGAAATTTGTAGCACCTCTATCAGGACGTCGTATGGAAGATAAGGCGTTCTGTTGTTCATCGCTCTTGGAGTCGTGGAGGAGTCAGTCAAGAGTATAAGCATACCAGTTGGAGTAGGATTCGAATTCGAGATCGAGTACACCGCCAATTGGGCAATAGGTTGATGGCAGAATGCCGAAATTCCTGGCCGCATCAGTGCCGTTTCCTGTCGGTCATTAAAATCCCATCTGCCGGCAAGCTGATCATTTCCAGCTGTGTTCCAGGTCGACTCAACCTGGCCGCAGTCGAGCATGAATTCTGGTCGCCATTCCTCTCTCACTAAAATTGTGTTTTTCATTTTCTAGTCATATCACTATGTTTCTCTACCAAAATGAAATGGTTATAATGCAAACAATCAGGAATCTTCAAAGTCCTAATGGGTGAAGATCACGGAAGGTGTCTACACATCGATGTTGAATAAAGGTCCGTGCACCGTGAACGGGAATTTATTCTCTGAGTCAATTCAAACTCAGATAACTCCGCGCGGTCAAATTCGGTGACACGTAGTTGACGAACTTGAACTTCTTCCCATCATCTCCCTCTCCTCAGCCTCTCCCTTACCGCCTTCTGCCTCTCTCCCTTGCATGTTCCTCTCGTCAAGGCATCCCTAGCCCCTCAAGCAATGCCTTTTCCCTCAGTTGCTGAGCTGAACATATCCTAGTGCAAGTAAGTTTTACTGTTCAATAACGCTGTCTGTGTCTGCCCCTTCGCTGACGGGTAGCCTTTGTCTAGATTCCCGTACCATCCAGGATCCCTTTCTTTGACCGGCGTGCATCTCGTCAGCTCAGGTAAGCTTTCCATAGTTCAGTTCCACTACATCAATTCTGATATGCTGTCCGCAGGCTCGCTTCGGTGTTTCAAGATTGTATAACTTTCGGGAGGCTTAGGGTGGAGATGTATAAGATGGATTGAGGGAGCATGGACCATTTCCAGAGTGGGTGGGTAGTTATCATAGACCATTATGTAGTTCTATGTACTCTCCTTACTGTATTACTGTCATACTTTGTATCTATGCTCATTATCATGTCATTCACCCTTCCTTCATGCTATTCTTGTAAGAGCAGGACCGGTTATTGCATGTATCATTTATAATGGTGAACCCAGAACCACTGACAATTCCTGGATATCTGATGCCAGCCCAATGTGCAGCTGGTCTCCAGCTGCAAAGTTTACAGGCACCCAGTGGAGACCTGGGGACAGCATGTTATTAGTCGTAAATGGCACTGGCTGACACGTGGGAACAGTATGGGCACCACGGTACGGCGTCCAGGTTTTGTCTACATGCGGCCCAAATGGCGGTGTAAAAACGTCCAAAAACGTTAATATTGGCACTGAGTTATAAAATAATCACGTGATCTCGGTTTTCAACGCCTTCAGTCAACTTGGAGTACTTGAGTCTTGACAATGACAGACGCCAGGGCGCAGGGTATTTGGTGTAGATCATAAGTACAGCTCAGTCGACACTTAAAGTTAATTGTCTTTCCACAACTCTATGCTCCATCATTGCATGACAATATAACTCACATACCATGCATAATTACTTCAGGTCGAACGAGATAGATAGATAAAGCATCCTAAATACACATAGCAAACAGGCGGGTGATATCACAAAGATAAAAAGATATTTCGAACAAAAAAAGGAAGAGTATATGTATGATAATAGTACACCCGGGCCCACACTAACCAATATACGACTACGACGATGTATGTAAACACGAAGATAACCGAAACATCAGAACGAGCGTGCAGAGCGCAGGACCGGAGACGGCGAGGGGGCCACAAGAGGGGAAGAAGAACCGCGATGTTATATGTATTAGCGATGATGGGGTAGGCGATGGGAGCGGGGGATGGGATTCACGACAAGATCGAACGCAGCGTGGGTAGAGGTTGACGATTGACCGCGGAGCGTGAACGTCGGCGGGGTAGCGATGTAATCCGTGCGGACGCGGACGAGTCCAGATGGTACACGAATGTTACACGGAAGAGATAAGGGGTGGAGCGAGGCGCTTAAGAGCGCTCACCGCGGAGGCGGCGGGCGAGGGCCAAGTCCTTGGGTTGGCTGTGGAGCAAAATGGCGTCAGCACGAGTCATAGAGAGTCGGTAAGCGCGAGAATGATTCAAAAGGGGGCGGAAGTACGAAGGTCATTGGAGGATGGCAAGGATGGAATACACAAAGCGCAATGGTGGCGAAGAGTGGAAGTAACACGTACATAGTGACACGCTTAGCGTGAATAGCAGCCAAGTTGGTATCCTCGAAAAGGGAGACGAGGTAGGCCTCGGCGGCTTCCTGGAGCGCCATGACGGCGGATGACTGGAAGCGGAGATCGGTCTACACAAAAACAATCGGTCAGAACTGAGTAGGACGAAGCAAAAAGACTACGGAAAGAGCGAACGCACCTTGAAATCCTGAGCGATTTCACGAACGAGGCGCTGGAAAGGGAGCTTGCGGATGAGCAGCTCGGTCGACTTCTGATACCTTCGGATTTCACGGAGGGCGACGGTACCGGGCCTGAACCTATGGGGCTTCTTTACACCACCAGTGGCGGTCTACAAAGGAGAAAGAAATCAGTTCCGGTGGACCGAGGACAGATGATGACGTCGCGGCCGACGCCGACGACGACGAGCAACGCACCTGCGCAGTCTTGCGAGCGGCCTTGGTGGCGAGCTGCTTACGGGGGGCCTTGCCTGAGTAAGGGGAAGAGGGAAGGAAGAACAGATCAGATTGGGTGAAAATGGGAAAGGGGCGGGAAAAGAAACGAACCTCCGGTGGACTTGCGGGCGGTTTGCTAGCAGATCGACGACAACGACGGCGGCGAGCGCAGCAGAAATAATAATGAGATTTTCCCCCCGAATATGTTCAGGTAGGAGAAGACATACCTTGGTACGAGCCATTTGACGACGATTCGGGGATTTGTTTGAGGATTTGAAGAAGTGTGGTGGTGGTTGGAGACTGAGGAGGGGGCGGAAGGGAGGGAAGAAAGCAAAGTTCGACTCCATTTTGCCCCCCAAACAAACCCAATTCAATTTCTCACGCCTTCCAAGGCGCACGAGCCACGCAATCCCAGCCATTTTCACCTCGGAAGATTGCCTCGATATTCGTTCTTTTTCCTGTGAACCCAGTTCTCCTCCCTTTTCCCTAATTCAAGTGTCATCACTCCCACATTCACTATGCGTACCCGTTGAATTTTGTTTGGACCAAAACTAAGCAGAGGAAGTAGTCGAACTTTTCAAAGCTCGATGGTGGAAGTTTGGTGTTACCTTTTGTGGCTCTTTCCGGAATTTGCCGCGTAACATATCCACACACTCCAACACATTCCTTCTCTCTCCTTTCAACCACCTTTCGCCACGTTTACAGCAGGAGGCGTATCATCAGGCCTCACCTACCATCGACCATAACCCACGCGATTTCTTCAAAGGCACTTTGTCCACCCTCCACGCTGTCTTTCGCGAAAGAAAAAAAATTTGCTTGGTGGGCAGCGGGCTGGGTCGCCCTCGATACTGATCTGTACAGCCCACATGATACATCGAGGGTAGCTCCGACGCCGAGGCTCAGCTAATCTTTAAAGTTTGCCCCGCACTGTGTCGGAGGTACTCCGGTTATGGGTTTCGTTCTTGGAGACGCGTGTATACGACATGCACCGCAGAGTCCTTTTTGGGAAACTTGTGTCTTGGGCAGGGTGAGCTCAAGCGCCTATGGGCCTCTCTGCGAATGCCTGGTCACTGACCCATTCACTTTGTGCATTCACCGCAGGAAAGACTAGCTGCAGCAATTGATAACCTGCCACTGCAGTGAGAAACGGACTCGGACGCGTGACGTGGCTGTTGGAACGCTGGACCGCGACGGCCTCTCGCTCTCTCACTGTCAGGTCTTTCGCTGTGAGCTTCAAGGCAAATTCAAGGCTCGTTCCCTCCGAACGGTGTGTCAGAGGGACTCCGGTTTAGGTTCTTTACTTCAACCGCACGACGAATGCTGCGGAATCCATTTTGGGAAACTTCAAGTTTCGGGCATGCTCCTCATATATAAGGTCTATGTGTATCTTCGAGTTGGAGAACTACTCTGGCACCTTCTTCTTCAGCCCCACGTCCTGCTGCAGATGGGCTGAGGTAGATCCTAGGTTGTCTTTGAAATTCTTGCCAGTCTACTCCTGTGCGCGGGGTACCCCATCGGAAGAAATTCGGCGACGACTCCTTGTTCTGGACACACGTGTGCGCGATGTCCACTGCTCGAAATCTTTTTGGGGAACGGCACGCACAACTTTCCAGTGCCTATCTTCCCAGCGACTGTCGGGTCCTTTTGTTCTTTCTGTGTCTTCGTGCGTCAGGGGAAGAGCAACGTCGATGTCATTCCTTGGAAGTGGGTGTGGACATCGTCTAGTCTCTTTTGTAGTCTACCCTGACTAGAGCAGAGCCAAATTGAACTCCAAAGCACTAGATTATGGAATCTTCCAACTCGTTATCTGATCTCCAACCAGGAAGTTGTCGCCCGCCCGCTCGATCTCGAAGCTTGAGGCAACGGCGCCGCGGTTATAAAGCAGTAGTGATCTATCATCTATACCTGCAGGGTATGACGTGATCTCCCACAGCGATAAGGATAGGTGTACAATAATATTCTACTGTCATTGTGGTAGACCTTGGTCATCGTCGAGAAGACACTGTCTTGCATTGATGGGCTATCGAGACTCGTAGTGCTTATCGGTAATACCTGATGGCCGTATTGCCTCAATCTTCTGAACCTCAGCTTTCTACGATTCCATGGAGATGTTTGGTTGCACATCTGCTGTTCTGGCGGTCTTGGAATATGTGGTGTCCTTGACTGCTGGATTGAGACGGCGCGAATGGGGCTTTGGCCGATGTATCGTACTCTACGGAAATGAATATCGACTTCGGAATTCATGTCAGCGTCAATGGATTGATATTTCAAGTGACCTATACTTGGGTGAAAGCACGCCTGGAAGTGCGCCATTACTGTGTAAGTCAAACCTAAGCCTTATGGACGGCGGATCCTACTCCAATGACACTGCCTCTCCATGTATTCCAACCTCCCGAGAAGTATACTGTATGCCTGCTGCCAAATATACTATGTGTACATTCGACTTGCGCTTCTGTTGTTCTAGAGAACATGTCAGTGTC
Organism: Pholiota adiposa; assembly: GCA_009935795.1. Classification (NCBI taxonomy): domain Eukaryota; kingdom Fungi; phylum Basidiomycota; class Agaricomycetes; order Agaricales; family Strophariaceae; genus Pholiota; species Pholiota adiposa. Next base: position 230,368 of record QEYC01000170.1, on the reverse strand, counting down.
AATACTTTGTTAATTTTGAGCGGCCTAAAATTGAATGATATGGAAGTGGTCTTGGAATTCGAAGCTTTTTGAATGGCTATTTGAGCACTGCCTCTCTTAAGTGTTCTCACCTCTGTATGCGCGCTGTCAAACTTATTTAGATCAAGACGTTGGTGTGTATAGCACAGCGCTCGAGTCTTTCATTATCAAACCACTTCAATCCTTCCTCATCTCTAGTCTACGTCGATGTCAGATGAAAGCAACCATTACGACTGGCTCATAAAAGACGACAATGTCCCTGATGATGTACATAACGGCGAGTATAACGACATCTGCCTTGTCTTAGAAGCTGATCAGGGCCATGTATTAATGGTAATGTCCTCTCTCAGACCGCAGAAGTGGTACACGTTCAAGCACAAATCTCGAGTTACTCCAAGCCACGATATCTGATCATGTATTCAACCGAATGCCGATCCGTCTTCTCCAATATTCCAGTGACTCGGGACTAGAGCTCATTGACAGGATTCAAGTCCGGGAGCGCATTAGCGACAAGATGCAACACATTACCGAGGAGCATGTCCTTGCTCTAATTGTGCAACACCAGAAAGCGGATCTCACAGAACAGATGACATATTTGCAGAGCAAACTGAACGGCGTCGGGACATTCTCTAGTGAGGGCTCTGACTTGATGCGGAAGATCGAGGAGGTGCAGCGCGATCTCCATTGTCTCGAGCGACAGAGTCAGTTAACGCTTGGGTGGTATGGCGCGCAAGCTTTGATTAGTGGGAGGAAAAAGGCGTTTTCAGAGCTTTCCGAACGATATGTGGAGTATGCTATCCTATCGCATACCTGGCTGTTGCCAGAACAGAAAGAAATGGAGGTCGTATACGATGATCGGCTGGATGCTGAGAAATGGAAGCAAATCCAAGAGGCCGATGGGAAGGGATATCAGAAGCTGGTCAACTTCTGCAAGACTGCCGCGGAGAAACATGATTTCTCGTTCTTCTGGATGGACACGGTATGCATCGACAAGAAGAACACTTCAGAGCTTTCCGAGTCGATACGCTCGATGTATCGCTGGTATTCGGAGTCGTCGCTCTGCATAGCTTACCTCGAGAATACCACTTCACTGGAAGACCTGCCCGCCGATCCTTGGTTCGAACGAGGTTGGACGCTTCAGGAGCTCTTAGCGCCCAAGCGAATTAAATTCTACAGCAAGGATTGGAATCCTCTGACGATGAACGCCAACGACAAATCCTTGGAAGCAGAGCAAGCCTGTGGAATCCTCACGAAGATCAGCGGACCAACGGTTATCAGCCCGAGCGCCCTGCTCTGCTTCCAACCTGGTACCAAAGATGGTATCGCCTCTAAAATGGTATGGGCCGCGACGCGTAAAACAACCCGAGGCGAGGATCGCGCATATTCCCTTATGGGTGTTTTCGCCGTGAGCATCTCCATCGCTTACGGTGAAGGCGCAGAGCGCGCCTTCTTTCGCCTTGTTGAGGCGCTCCTGTCATGCTTTAGCAACACTCTAGACGTGCTTAACTGCGCGGGCAAGCCTATTGCACATACAATCCATTCCTCTCGAGTACTGCCCTCGGGGCCAGAGTGCTATTTTAGCCACGATCCCCAATTGGGACTCTACCGTATTGTGCCAAAGAAGCCTTTGATATTGACGCATATTGGGCTCAAGGTGCGCCTGCTTTGTGTAGAGGCTGAAATTGAGCCGCCGAGATGGGGCGGGACAGAATGGGGAACGTTCGATGGTGGGGTGCGCTTCCGTTGTAGGGTCCCGCAGGGGTCTCCGCTGAGGTCTGCGGAGCATTATACGCTAAGGCTGAGAGGAAAGCATCCTGTGCTACCTGACCAGCTTATTTCGAACAAGTTTGTCTTGGGTATTTGGAGCTTTGAGGAGTTCAACGACCAGCTTTCGATCCCAGCGGGCAAGTGCGCTGCTGTACTTCTTCAAGTTAACCATTCCCGACAAGTGTCCTCGTCTTTCAATATATCAGCTTTGTCATCGAGCCAGATTGGATCGCAGTCGAAAGTAAATACCAGAACGCCTATCACTTTCTCCATCGGCCACGGGGGAAATTTCTCCTGCAAGCCCGGGGATTTAGAAAGGCATGGAATGAAACTTCTCAGTGTATATATCTAGGATTGGTTACAAGAATAATTTACTGTATCTTCGTTATATAATATTTAACATGATGGATATCCTAGAATAATACAGGACAAAATCGTCCTCTCCGCACGAACCAAACTCAAAGAAACCCTAAAAACCGCGAACTAGAAGCTGAGCGCTGAATGGGCGAAGGAAGTCCCAGTCGTGCCAATGAAGACCAGAAAAAATCGTCCGCGAGTGCAAAAAAGCACATAGCTCAGCCGTGGATAGCAAACAAAATAATTTGTCCTACGGGAGATAGCGGCTTCGAAGGGGGAAGATTGAAACAATAGCTTCGTCACTATCTGACATCTTCATAAGCAGGAGGCAGGTCTTCTCCACCTTTCCCTGGCATATGCGCAGATGGTGTCGAATAAGCTGATGGTGGAAGTAAGAACGAGCCGCTATCTGTCGCGATGTCGTTGGAATGGGGCGGGGATGACGAAATAGAATGGGAGACTATCAGTCGATCGTGTGCATGGTTCAGTGGCGTGGTTGTGTGTAGGTGTGTCGAGTCTGAAAAGTCGGTTCCGTCCCCGGTAATTGGCGCACTGGACGCCTGTGCGTGTGCACCCACAGTGCGTGGCCGAGAAGAGCGTGGATGTCCGCTAGAGAGTCGTCGGCTATACCCGCTAAGCTCATTGTTCGCGAAGTTACTTGAATTGCGCGACCCGGGTGTATCACTTCGTCCTCGAGAACTGGGCGCAGTACGTGAGTGTGGTTCTCTGATTTTCCCGGTGTCAGAGTCCCTGCGCCCTAACTCCACATCCTCCGCGTATTCGTATCGCTCGTATCGCGAGCCTCGTTTCGGTTTGGGAAGAGAATTCCGTAGTCTGCCGGCCGCGTGAGGTAACGCATCCGGTATATCATCTGCATAAAAGACAGGGAAACGGAAAGGTTATCATGCGGCTGATTAAATTAATAATAACCGAATGAAAATCAAATGGGTAAAAATAGACAAAAGCGATAAAAATAAAACACGGCTGTGCGTGCGGGAACGTTGATGTATTATTTTTGACTAGGGGAAAGTGGAGGCGCGAAATACAACACGAGGACAAAGGGAATGATATAGACACATACCTGATTCGATACCGCCAGACCTTGAGCCTCCCGTGAAAGGGGGTAACGGAGAGGACTGCAGGAGCGTCCGCGACATTGGTCGCTTTTTCTTGCGACGAACAACGGCGATGACCAGAATGGCAGCGAGAACCGCTATAAAGCCAGCTAGAGAGCCCGCGACCATAGAGACAGGAGAGTGGATGGTGGGGATATCAATGCCTGAGTCTGAGGTGGAGGTCGTTGGTACAGACGTCGTGGATGAAGGCATAGATGAAGTAGGCGGTACCGTTGGTACAGGAGATGGAGCTACGGGGGTAGAATCATTCGTATCGGAGTGCGTGGTAGGTGAGGCACGAGGAAACAAGACGTTGCTGGAATTCAAAGCCACATCAGATAAGGTCATGGCATTTTTTGAGTCGGGGGATAAGGTACATACTCTCTCGCTGCCCAAGTCGTACCTTGGGAGTCTGCCCATTTGAGCATCTCCTCCATAGGTACAGATCGCTCAGTGTACATATTTGAGGTTTGGGTTCTGGAGGATTTTAGCATGATATATGTGCGGCGTTAGAGAAGGCAGTACGACATACGAAGGAAGGATAATTTTGGGCGACGTTTTGGGACTGAAAATAGAGTTCCAGGATAGAAAAGAGCTTATGCTCTTCGGTGCTGGTCTCGCGTCACTGGCAATAATTTCACAACAGGCGAGAAGTAAGTGGCGAAATGAAGTTCGGCAAAGGATATGATGCAAAAGCAAGATATAGACCAACGCGCCGATGACGGAGATGATGGATGGCAGGATAGAGGGCAACGAATATGGTGTGATTGGAAGATCGGAAAACGCAGGGACGAGATAAATCGACGCGAGATGTACAGGCCGAGAGCACGGCAGGTGGCAGGGGGAAAGGAATAGCACGGGGGATCCCCGCAGGCCTCACACGCGAATGAGAGAAAGAGCACACTATCCAGCAATAGGTTGAGGTCAACAGTCAGCCGAAAGCGTGCACACCATCCCAACCACGAGCCCACGCCGTCTATCAAATGGCAGGGTAATGCGCTTATAATTACTTCGCTCTCGTACAAGGGGCTTCCCGCGTCTCCACGTCGGCCGCTGGACAGTGAACACAGTTGGGCGGAGAATGGAGTATTTCAAGCGCGCTTCTCGTCACAAATTCGGTGATTCCCCAAGCGCAGGGAAAAGCTGACCCCTGCGAAAGCATTCATGCCTGTGAGCCTTAAGAATCAGCCGAGGGCAAAGAAAGAATGATTACTGACTCGAGGTAGCGTATTCTTGGAGTTTGGGTTGCGGTGGATGTGCTTGGTGGTTGAGAATAGAGGAAAGATGACAGACGAGAGTGAAATTTGCCACCGGCGATCGAGGGGCGAGATGATGATGATAGGACAGTGGGTGCGTGCGACCATGTCCACGAATTTATGCACATATGCCCATTGATGCGGGTGAGCTAAAAATAATAGGGAGGTAGAAAGGAGGAACTAACGGAAAAGGCAGGGTACATGATTACGTCATTCATACCTATGAATAGGTCGCAGAGAATGGCCACCTCAGGCCTCCTCCCGTCAACGTTCTTGTTCCGAAATCAGCAGAATATCATGTGGTAGTTGATGCCTCTTTCGATTTTCATTATTGTAGAGGGAGCCTATGCCCAAGGACGCTTCACACTTTCGCGGACATTCTAAAAGATGCGAATGTCAGAAGGCGGAATAAATTTAAAACGTGTAAAAATAGAGCAGCCAAACAAACATACCTGTGTTTTTTTTGGGCATCAGCAGGCCGCAGCGCGAAAACTCACAGGTAGTCCCCTTCTGACCAGGTCTAACTTCTTCCATATAGCCAGAGTCTCGATGGTGTGCAAATGAGGCAAGAGAAATGCAATGAGGTCGATGTTGTACGAAGCAAACATATCTTACACGCCGCACAATTACGGCGATGACGAGGGTACGATCCTCGAGGCCGAAAATCGATTAGGTTCACGGCCCCTGACGGGAACCCGTCCACACCGCGGACCATTTCTGCCCCATAGAGCAGGAATTGTAATTTGTAGGCGACTAAGAGGAGGATTCGCAAGAAACGCAGAGAGAGATGGATGGGAAGGCAAGAAAGAAACATCCTTGGCGGCGTGAGGTATTTTATAGTCCATACCACCGGCCTTGGCTTGGCCTTGATCTTGGCATAACGTTGCGTTTGGGCAGACGGCGTCTGTGTTCTGCGCCCATGAAGTCTAATCTCTTGAACGGTTTGGACTCTGGAGATAAGGTTAGGCATGCACCAGTTCCGAAGCATACCTTCGATTGGGCGACTAAATATGCGTATCTATTTATCGTGCTCTCGCGCGATGTTGAATGAATTGCAGTGATGCTGGCTCTCCACACGCATCGTTCCCTGTATATAAGTAACTTCAATCAAGTTGAGTCTTGCCCGTGTATAAATATTGCACCACTCTATATGCCGGCGTCCTTTGTGGCTTCAATCCAATTCAAATTCCTTTGCTCAGATGTAAATTGTAATACAGACTTTAATTATCAGCAGGCCAACAGCAGGCCAGCCTTTGCCAATTCTTGTCGCTCCTCACAGTCAGCACAAAACCCTCTTATTAAAAGGAGGTCATATTGTTCCACAATAATGCACATCCTAGTACCGCGCACCAGGAACGAGACAATATATCTACCCAAAATTCAAATTATGATGTATCAATTTTGTTTTTCGTCTCACAAACCAAAGGAAGGTCTTTTTTCCCCCTGAAACTGCCGTTCTTCATCTTCCATCTCCTTCTTTCTTGTCCTCTAAAAGCCGATGCCTAAAATATATTATATTATATTATACACAAAGACAAAATACAATTAATATTCAATTGAATTATTCACCGGAAAGGTGTATCACGTGAGGTACTACTTATCACATGATTCCATGACCGCATTTTTTTTTTTGTTGGCAATTGCAAATTTGGAATTTCCTCCGTGCCCCTCTCCACTACGTGGCTCTCAATATCCAGTACCCTATTGCGCAGTTCCCTTCGCGAAGTTGAGACTTTGAAGGTGTGTCTTTTACTTGTTCTAATCTGCTTCGTTGGATATTTTCCCAATATTTTCCGGGCGGCGTGGCGGCGGTGTGGTGTTATCTACGGCAGCGGGGCAGACCCGGCACCACCGCATATTGGATATTGGATGCAGGAATGCTAATCTAGCTATCTGCTTAGTCTGAATAATGGGCTACGTTCCGCAGCATTCATTGGAGAACCTCAAAAAATATGCGTACAAGGGCGTTGACAAGTGCGTGTCGTCAGATCGTTCGTTTGCCCGTTTCTTATCTTGATCCAGGTCTTTGGTTTCACGTTATGTCCTGAACCCGTTCTGGACATGGTTCGTTACCTTATGGCCACTTTCAGTTGCACCCAACACGGTACGTAGTATGAAAAGCTTTTTCGCGTGTTTTTTGAACTCATTTCTGGTGCAGATCACCCTCATTGGCCTGCTAATCGTCTTTGTCAATGTCTTGACGCTCCTCTATTATGACCCTCTCTATCTCACCGAACACAACGACGTCACCGCCCCACCGCACTGGGTGTACTATACGTATGATGTCACCTTTGCTTTTTAGATCGTTTTCTCATGGAGCGTAATGGTAGATGGGCCGTGGGTCTTTTCGCATATCAGAGCTTGGATGCCATAGACGGGTGCGCTTCATCTTGATATTATGTTTCGGAACGGGCGATGAATCATGGTGTAGGAAGCAGGCAAGGAGGACGGGGATGGCTGGACCGTTGGGTGAAATGTTTGATCATGGTGCGTTGAACTGGCAATAGTTTTTTGTCTATATACTAATGGACTGCGATAGGCTGCGATGCCCTCAATACCACAGCAAGTATCACCCCCTTCCGAGAAGCTCTCCCTCGCTGACGGATTTTTCCAGCTTGAAGTCGTCCTCTGCTCAAGAGCACTCGGTCTTGGCAGGTCATGGTGGACCGTCGCCTCGCAACTCGCGACTCTCGCCAACTTCTACCTCACGACCTGGGAAGAGTATCACACTGGCCAGCTCTTCCTCGGACCCTTTTCTGGTCCTGTCGAAGGCATCTTAATGATCGTGGCTATCTACGTCATCACTGGATTCTACGGCCCTGTGTTCTGGGAGCAGAAGATTTGGACCTTCACCCACCTCGAAAAGGTTCCCCTCATCACGCGCCTTCCCAATCTGCCGCTCAATGAGGCTTTCATGGTCTTCGGCGCCTTTGGACTCGCATTCAACATCATCTCCAGCTACATCAACGTGCTCAAAGCAACCAGAGCAGCGAAGGCCTCGTCCTTCCGACCTCTCCTTCTGCTTACGCCTTTCCTAGTCTCGGCTGCCCTCCAGGTCGCGTGGCTATCGCACCCCCAGTTTAACAACTCGTACATCATCGACTCGGGGGCGTTTGTTCCATTCCTCTTTGCATGGGGTCTTCAGTTCGCGCACATGGTCGGCAGGATGATCATGGCGCACGTTACGAAGGGTTCCTTCCCGATGTGGGACTGGGTGTGGGCTTGGAGCGTTGCTGGAGCATTGGACGCGAATTTACCACTTTTCGGGATGTGTGTAGCACCTTTTTCTTCTTCCGACGTGGTTTTCTAAAATTTTCTGCGTGACAGGTCCCCGATTATCCAAACTTCCTCGCGAAACACTACAATCTTCGTTTGGTTCACCCTGGCGATCTCTTTCTTGACCTACGCGCGTTTCGTTACGCTTGTCATTGACGATATCACGAATTACCTCGGCATTGCGTGCTTTACTGTACGCAAGAAGGACGAGAAGGGCGTTTGGCACGATGCGAGACCTGACAAACTGTCTTGACGGTATAATACCACCCATCGGTGACATTCATATCCTGAACAATACTCTCCTGTTTGTTTTCTTGGAGACGGCGCTGGGAATGTGGGAGTACGAGGCGAGTCGTGGGGGTGAAGACGCCAGAGAGGACGCGTTAATGATTAATGCTGTTGCAGTTTGTTTTACACGCATCTACGATACAATTTACGATACAATTTACTTTCACCCACGCCCTCTAACGAACTTACAACACTCACGGAGTGTGTTTCATGGCTGTAGCTACGATTTACTACCGATATTGAGTATACGAGTATCCGACATAGTTTGAATGTCTTAATAAATATCCTTTTTGCTTCTGTTTTCGACACCGGAGTGGAAATGAGATTTCAATGTTTCAACAGTAATTTGCCTTTCGACTCACGGAAGTCTACTAATATACAGAGTTTATATAGAAGTGTACATGCGGACAGGTCTCTGTTTCGTATACAGGCCTCAATCGAGTATAGACCGTTGATTGACTTAGACTCTTATTGTAGTTGCAATATCATCGCATGATCAAAGGCCAAGAATATTGACAAGTTTCCGATGCATAGTGTCCTGCGCGATACCAGTCAATGAGGTTCGTGAATTCATCATCCAATGAATATCTACATCAAGCATTCAGAATTGTAGCATGAGTGACCGTACGATCTGATGGCAAAAAGATAAGACTCACTCTGGGTCCTCATTCTCATTTTCATTATCAGAATCGAAATCATAGTTGATCTCTGCCTCAAGATGTCGCTGGAGATGTTCATCTTGGTCTTCAATGAGATATGTGGTTAAGAGACGCTTTGATTTGACGACGTTGTATTTCAACTTGACACTGAGGTGTTCGTTATATCGCACTATCCATGAATTTGACTCGATGTTGTTGTAGCGAGACTGGGCGTCAATTTTCGGGGAGATGGGTAATTTCCAGCATTGTGCATCGCCTACATAGCGCATACCCCGCGCAAAGGAAAAAGTGGGGTCGTCGAACGCGTCGCGAGTGATGTTTTGGCCAATAGACCAGCCGCGCTTCTCGTATTTCGCCAGCGCGTCTGTATTGTGCGGCGTGACGTCAAGACAGGCCAAGGCAAGCCGTTGCTCGAAGGTTCCTTTAGGAAAGAAAGCGTAGGCGGTGTCGTAAGTTATTATATTCATTACACACGCTGTCGCAATAATGAGTAACGAGATGTGGATAAAAATTCATTGAGTGGCGACGTACTCGAATGGAAGTTCAGGATCCTTTCAAGGGGCGTATTTATCGAGGTGATCATTTGCACTTTCCGATATGGGTCCTCCTTCGCGAATGTGAATACGCATTGCGCTCCCAGATAGCCTTGTCCCATTTCTATGAATCCACGTTGGGTCAGAACCTGATCTGCGGTTGGATCTGGCTTCAGGGCCAAGTCATCTTCGAACGTCTTATGGCTGGATTTCAAACGAGGCACATACTTGTACCCAATCTCTAGTAACCATAAACCCACCTCCTCGCGGTGACAATGCTCCAGGTACAGGTCGAGGTCTGATTCAGGATACACCACGCGATTGAAGAATTGGAGGGCCGTTGATCCTGAGATGAGCATTCCAGTCGCCGCCTGCAACCAGCGAAGGTGGTCGATCTCTTCTGAGGTGAAGTATCGCGCAAGCAGCTTGTGTAGCTGGAACTTGCGGGGAATGTACGACTGTACGACGGCGTGTATCGTCTTGCAGGTCCTTCCATATCTGAACAAGTCCGACGCGGAAAGTTCATCTAATAGAATGTCGTCGGTTGTGGATGGTCTGGGTTACTTATTAGCGACATATCGAGCCTTGAGGCTTGGATGGAGGAAGCCACACTCACAGCGATAGGACGGACATGACGTATCATCAGCCAATACGACTGTCTTGAGGAAGGCCGCCCGTTGCACCCGACGATGGGTGAAAGACGTCGGCTCAGGGACGTTTGAACAACGAGCACGTTCCCTCAGCGGTCTTGATTGTCTCATAAGAATAGCAGAAGGCAACGAGTCAACGACAGATCTCACACTCTTGACACAACCCTCGTGATCAGTGACAGACGTGAAGGGCCTTTCAGAAGGGCGCAGCGGTATTGAGACGCTCTTCACTTGAGTTTCAGGACCATTGACAGTCAAATACATAGAAAGTGAATGATTATCATGCCAACTGTGATTGAACCTTCCGGGTCATGAGTGGAGCTCAAGATTACACATGCGAACTGTCGAAAGTGGTCAACGCCGACAATGGTGCAACCTTGTATTGAACTTCAAGTTGAAGCGCGATGATTTGTATACCTTCCTTATCTGTGAATTATACCCGAGGTTGAGCGGATAAGGAACTGTGAGTCTTCGGAAAGAGCGTCATCGCGAGTTGCCCACATGTCGTATTTCATGCGGGAAGGCGAATATTTATTTGGGTTTCGTATGCTGTGGGATGAGCTAAGATTTGGCTAAGATCGAGTCAGTACATCTCTGAGGCTGGAAAATTTTTTGGCGTACTAGTACAAGGTTATAAAAGGATACACGTGAAGGAAAACTATTCGCTTCGTTCTTGTCACGAGTACGAATTGAAAAGATCATTTGAAAATCATTGACATTGAAGGCCGTCAGTATTGACATGTCTCGGAGGCGAAGTGCCCAGCGCGATACCAATTCAGAAGGTCCATCAATGAACGATCTAAAAATCTTGATTATTGAGGTATTCAGCGTGTTCAGAGCGGTAATTGAAGAAAAAGATAAAACTCACTCTTCAGAAGCCTGGCCGTCCGAAATGGAGGCAATTTTGTTATTGATCTCGTCATCGAAGTGTCGATGGAAATGTTCATCATCTGGGTCGATGAGATATGTGGCCAGAAAGAGGGATGACTTGATAACACAGTAGCTTATTTTGAGCTTGAAGCGTGGGTCATAGCGCAGAAGAAATGAATTTGACTTGATGTCGCAGAGAGAACGATCGTCTATCTTGGGTAAGATTGGAAGTTTCCAACACTTTGCGTCACCTACATATCTTGATCCTCGAGCAAACGCGAAGGAGGGGTCGTCGAACTGGCTACGATTGATAGTCGTGTCAATAGACCAGCCACGCCTAACGTACTTTGCCACTGAATCGTCAGAGTGTAACGTAGGGTTAACGCAAGCCATGGCGCGCCGTTCCTTGAAGGTGCCTTTTGGAAACAGGGCGTAGGCGGCGTCATGGGTTATTATATTCATTACGCACGCTATTACAGCAATCAGCGATGCAACGGTGATGTGGTGTGAAGGAAAAGCTGGGCTTACTAGAGTGGAAGTTCAAGACCCTATCTAAAGGTGAAATTGTCGACGTAATCATCTGCACTTTGCGATATGGACTCTCTTTGGCGAATGTGAATACACATTGTGCTCCGAGGTAACCCTTTCCCGTTTCGCTGAATTCAGCTCGAATTATCTCCTGGTATGCTTCGTCATCTGGGTGCCAATGCAAATCATCCTCGAACGTTTCACCGCCAGATTTCTTACGAGGGACGTATATGTACCAATCTTGAGTAACCATCGACCGACTTCCTCGCGGTATGCGTGCTCCAGGTATAGATCGAGGTCTGATTCCGGGTATATCGTGCGGTCGAAGAACTGGAGTGCCGTGGATCCGGATATTAGCATTTCCATAGCCATCTGCAGCCAGCGAAAGTGGTCTATCTCTTCCGGCGTGAAGTATCGTGCCAGTAACTTGTGCAGCTGGAACTTGCGGGGAATGTAGGACTGAACGACGGCGTGTATAGCTCTGCAGGTCCTTCCATACATGAACAAATCTGACGCGGAAAGCTCATCCAAGAGGAGGTCGTCGGTTGTAGAAGGTCTGGCAAGCCACAAGTATCAGCAACGTATTGGGCGGTTTGCAATGGCTGCCAGCTCACAGTGATAAAACAGACATATCTCAATACGACTGTCTTCAAGAGGAGATAACTCGAAACGAGTAATGTTGGAAATGATATAGACAACGCTGGACGCGTGAAAGCTCGAAGCAGGAAGGATATTTCTTGCGGATTTCCTTTTCGCATTTTCAACCATTAATTGGCGTGAGGCGATCACGCATCACATCCTCGTGATCTGTGACAGACGTGAATTCCGGCGCTCTTCGCCAGAAACAGGAATTCCTTCAAGTTATGTATAACGGGCATAAAGCATGGGTCAAATTGGCTCAACAGAATTGTTCAACAGAATCCATAACATTATCGGGTGAAGACTACCATAAGTACCCGGTGATTGATTAACTGCAAAAAAAGAAAAGCTACAAATGCAAAAGAAACAAGTTTCTATAAAAACAACTTCTTCGTAGCAACTTCGTAGTGAAGCGGCAAGCCTTTGGAAAACCTTGAACTTATCTTGAGCTTCAAGATTCAAGGTATTCTAGGTCGTAAAATAGAATTATGGGTATATTACCAAGCTACTGAGCGCAAAGCACGTCGACTCTTCTTGCTTCGCATCGCGGCCCAAGTAAAAGGGCATTTCTTCGAGTTATGCCATCCGGCCAGATATCGATTTATAACCATTTTGTATTCGTCGTCTCTAAAATTTCTACTTCAAGAATAACTGTATTTAGATTATTATTAGGAATTAACAAGAATATATAACGACAATGCTTACTTATTAGGATTGAAGTCTTGATCAAACATGCCGATGATATCAGCGAGCCTCGAGGTGAACTTGAAGGTGGTCATCGTCAACGATTGTGTATGTGGATTTGAGGCAATCATGGCCGGCATTTTTTTGAATCATTTTGGGTTTGAAAAGGTCTAGTGGAGACATTTTGTAACATGTTTCCGTCTACTTGGAGATAATAACGGGGCTGGAGGCGATTTTCTTTCGTGCATTGTTCGATTTGTGCAAGTTGCGGGTGCAATTCATGTCAAGAGAGCTCGAGGAAAAGATTGCGCTCTGTTCCTTTGTGTTCGTTCAGCCATCGATAATCATTCGCCTTGCGGGCTATAGGCAAGGGTCAAAACCATTCAAAACCCGCCGGAACCACGCGTGCAAGGAGCACCGGTATTTACCTACAGTAACGCACCGGAGAACATAGACCCATATTATGTCAGTAAAACGGCTGTATACGTAATATATGTAGTACGAACGTATGCGAACTGCACCTACATCCACAACGAGGAGGATGTTTATATAGTGATTAAGCATATATATTGAATATCAAACATATGTATATGGAGGGCAGCAGCGCCGTCCGCCTATGTACGTAGAAAACAGGGAAAAGGGCAGAATGTATGAGGCTCATCTACTCGCATTAGCGCGCATCCAGAGATACATCTCCAACCACGCAATTTCGCGCGCTCTGGAGACGCGGCTCTGAATTTGGCATTAGGGCAAATCCAGAGATGCGTCTCCAGTGCAGGGATTTTCACGCGCTCTGGAGACGGTGCTCTGAATTTCGCATTAGAGAAATCAGAGATGCGTCTCCAGCGCAGGGATTTTCACGCGCTCTGAGACGCCGCTCTGAATTTCGCATTAGGGAAAATCCAGAGATGCGTCTCCAGCGCAGGGATTTTCACGCGCTCTTTGGAGACGCCGCTCTGAATTTCGCATTAGGGCAAATCCAGAGACGCGTCTCTGGTGCATGTATTTTCACGCGCTCTGGAGATGGTGCTCTGAATTTCGCATTAGAAAATCCAGAGATGCATCTCCAGCGCAGGGGATTTTCACGCGCTCTGAGACGCCGCTCTGAATTTCGCATTAGGCAAATCCAGAGACGCGTCTCTGGTGCATGTATTTTCACGCGCTCTGGAGACGCTCTGAATTTCGCATTAGAAAATCCAGAGATGCATCTCCAGCGCAGGGATTTTCACGCGCTCTGGAGACGCCGCTCTGAATTTCGCATTAGGGCAAATCCAGAGACGCGTCTCTGGTGCATGTATTTTCACGCGCTCTGGAGATGGTGCTCTGAATTTCGCATTAGAGAAAATCCAGAGATGCATCTCCAGCGCAGGGATTTTCACGCGCTCTGGAGACGCCGCTCTGAATTTCGCATTAGGGCAAATCCAGAGACGCGTCTCTGGTGCATGTATTTTCACGCGCTCTGGAGATGGTGCTCTGAATTTCGCATTAGAGAAAATCCAGAGATGCATCTCCAGCGCAGGGATTTTCACGCGCTCTGGAGACGCCGCTCTGAATTTCGCATTAGGGCAAATCCAGAGACGCGTCTCTGGTGCATGTATTTTCACGCGCTCTGGAGATGGTGCTCTGAATTTCGCATTAGAGAAAATCCAGAGATGCATCTCCAGCGCAGGGATTTTCACGCGCTCTGGAGACGCCGCTCTGAATTTCGCATTAGGGCAAATCCAGAGACGCGTCTCTGGTGCATGTATTTTCACGCGCTCTGGAGATGGTGCTCTATATCTCGCATTAGCCAACATTTAAAGATGCATCTCCAGCTCACGCATTGTGACGTGGGCTGGAGACCGTGCTTTAGCGCAAATCCAGAGATGCATCTCCAGCACACGCATTTTAAAGCGCTCCGGAAATTGCACTCTAAATTCGGTATTCGTGCACATTTAGAGAGGCGTCTCCAGCACGCGAATTTTCATGCACTCATGAAACAGCGCTCTGAATTTGGCATTAGCGCACATTCAGAGACAGATCTCCACTGCTGGGATTTTCACGCGCTCTGGAGAAAGCGCTCTGAATTTCGCGTTAGTGCAGATCCAGAGATGAGTCTCTGGTGCACGTAATTTCACGCGCGCTGGAGATAGCGCTCTGAACCTCGCACTGGTGCACAACCAGAGACACATCTCCAGTGCACGAATTTATATGCGCTTTGGAGATGGTGCTCTCAATCTGACCCTAGTGCGCATCCAGAGATGCATCTCCAGCGCGCACAATTTCACGCGCTCTGGAGACGAGACTCTGAATTTGGCATTAGGGCATTCAGAGATGCGTCTCTGGTGCACGTAATTTCACGCACGCTGGAGACAGCACTCTGAATCTCACACTAGCACGTATCCAGAGACACGTCTCCAGTGCACGCATCTTCATGTGCTTTGGAGACGGTGCTCTCAATCTCGCTTTAGTGCATATCCAGAGATGCGTCTCCAGAGCATGGGATTTTATACGCTCTGGAGACGGTGCTCTGAATTTTGCATTAGGGCAAATCCAGAGAGCCGTCTCCAGCACACGAAATTTCACGCGCTCTGTAGACGAGACTCTGAATTTCGCATTAGGGCAAATCCAGAGACAGATCTCCAGTGCTGGTATTTTCACGCGCTCTGGAGACAGCGCTCTGAATTTCGCATTAGCGCACATCCAGAGACACGTCTACAGAACAGGTATTTTCATGCGCTCTGGAGACGACGCTCTGAATTTCACATAAGCGCACCTCTAGAGACACGTCTCCAGCTCAAAAAATTTCACGCGCTCTGGAGACAGCGCTCTGAATCACCATATTCATGTGCGCCGCTTCGCGTGATACGTACTCTGACCACGCCGCGCACTTTCCCGCGCTTTGTTGTGCGATATTAAAAATCAATCTCACTGTGTTGCATGATACCTTTGTGCACGCAGTATGCCATTTTCTGTGGTGCCCGGCCCCCTTTTGCGCCGCTCATGCAATGCGAGGCTTCCCACGCCATGAGCGCGAACACCGCCCTTCCAGCCATTTGACATCTAGACACATGAGGGCAAGGAGACAGGATCTATTAGCCTACCTTGCTGGCTGTTCACGCCAGCCAGGAAAGCTCGAAAGCCAACCACTCTCAGCCTTGCAACTTTCCTTTGAATTTAGGCGCGCGGTTCAGGCTATTTTTAGCAATTTGTTCTCTGACACGCCGACAACATTTTGCTGCGGCTCCTCTGCTTCCTAAATTCATGTATACCTCCTAGAATATGCCTGAACATGTCCCCTGTATGTATACCTTGTTTCATTTGCTACCATTTGCGTGTGCTCTTGCTTTTTCCATTTTTTTGTTCATTTGCATAGGTAAATCACATTCCTCCTTGTAGAACTAGAAAAAATAGGTACTGTAGGTCAGTAATAATGGATAAGACTCACCCTCATATTTCAGCCCATTATTTGGACCGTCTTGTCTAATTTCTCACGCCTCCGCCCTCGTCCCGCTCTTGTATTTCGCCCCCGCCTCACCAACCGGACCCTCATTGCTAGTATAATAAAGATGAATCTAACCACACTCTACAAGGGCAGTGGGATAGGTGTATGATATATACATGATTCCTGATATATTTTCTATGCGTATACAATGTGCATGTAACCCGTGTGCGCGTGTGCGATGAGTGTGCGACTTGTGTGCGACATGTGTGCGACATGTGTACGACATGTGTGCGATATGTGTGCGATACGTGTGCGATATTGTAGTAGTTCTCTCTTTTAATTCATCTCTATCATGCTGGGACACTCTACTTTGGATCTTATAACACTGTAGACACCTTTACAAACATTGAATTTAGTATTAAATAGCATCATTGTCACATTGAAAGCTGCTGTCAACTCGTCCTGTGTTCCGCCTTGCTCCCGCCTCGTCAAATTTGTTCCAGAGCAGCCCATTGATCCTGCGCTTCCCCTTGTTCAGAAGAGCTTCGTTTTGTCAATGCAGGAGCATGCCAGGACAGTAGACGCATGCATACACATACATTAGTCCTCTCAGCATACCGTAGACACCCCGCCAGCCCACGCAAACCATTCTCGCCACACCATACTTTGACCAATACACACCCATGCCAATAGATGTCCTCGACCCCGCTAAGTCAGTCAACACCATGTGCGCGCACTCTTCCGACCCATTAGCCACTTAGATCGCACGAGAGACATTCAGAGACACAGTTTTGACCACGACCCATTCAGCACTCAGCGCCCTCGAAAAGACACCGCGCTCATTCCGCCGCACACAGAGCTCGTCAACCCTAAGTCGAGTTCTCATACCATCTCCACGCCTCTCGTTGTCTGACAATGTCGACTACAGGGAAAGTTCATTGATACCCCACCTCGCTGCAGATATTTCGCTACTGTATGTGATTTACTCGGCCATAGCGAGCTCAGAAAAGTCCCAGAGCATTGCCTCGTCATTTCTAGCACCCCACAGCACAGATAAACAAACTCTAGCTTGTGCAAGACATCATCACTTCACCCCCATTGTATAGTGCCATTTCAGTATCTTTCCAAGCTCTCCATCGAGTTTGGTCTCACAGATGAACCTTTAGTGTCGATATTTGATGGTAGGATGTCTACAGTAGCGTCTGACTTCGATCCAGTGTCCCAGGACCGAGTTTTACCTCCAGCATCGTCGTTTTACTCATTCCCAACTCCAGAGACACCTCTAGCTGAGTCGGACTTCATCACAGACCTTCACTTTGTCCAGAATTATCGTCCCAGGCTGTTCTGTTTGTATCTTGCTCATCCTCGTGCTCTGCAGCTTAGTGACTTTGTTAGGAGCACATTTTTGTTCTTCAGTATCCCTCAAATCGCCCCTTGCAGCCCTGGCTTTGTTTAGCACATGTTTTCGGTCCCCAACATCGCTTGTCTCGCACATCATTGACTTCTTCTCATTTAGCGCCCATTTTTCGTCCCTGACATCGCTCAGCTCATCCCCATCCTCTTCACGTCGTTGATCACCCATATTTCGGCCTTGGTGTTCCCTCCTTCGTTCCTCATCGCCTTGCCTTATTTAGTGGCTATTTTCGATCTCTGTCTTTGTTCTATTCATTTTTCGCAGCAATCACTTCATTAGAACCGCAGAAACAGTTTCCAGCATCGATTGCAGTGTTCTCCAGCGTCCTTACACTGTTAGGCACTCGTTTTCGTGTTCCAGCATTGCCCACATGTTCCGTCTTTGTCATCTCTTCATTGGTGCTCAAGAATTCGTCTCCACCTTCGTCACCAATGCCCCTCGCCATCTTCACATTTTTAAGCGCCCATATTTCGGCTTTTATGCCCCCCTTCGTACTTTAGCCCCATAACTTCATCAAGCGCCGACTTTCAATCCCCAGCATCGCATCCCTCGCCCATCATTGACTTTGTCTCATGTAGCATCCATTTCTCGTCCCTGTCGGTGTTTGCATCGTTCCGAGCTGCGTTGACTTCGCGCAGCACCCAGCCCTCGCTTTTCACATCACTCACGTCATCCCTTGCCGCTCTCGCTTCGTTCAGCGCTTATTTTAGGCCCTCAGCATCGATCCATGCAGTCGCCGCCGTCTTAGCTTCATTAAGCATCCATTTTGGTCTTAGCTCGCCGCTTCAGAGTATTGTCCCCAGAGCGCGTGAAAATGCCTGCGCTGGAGACATGTCCCTGACTACGCGCTAGGCGAGATTCGGAGTACCATCTCCAGAACGCTTGAAAATGCGCGTGCTGGAGATCCATCGCTGGATGCGCGCTAATGCCAGATTCAGAGTATCGTCTCCAGAGCGTATAAAAATCCATGCTCTGGAGACGCATCTTGGATCTGCGCTAATGGCAAATTCGGAGCACCGTGTCCAGAGCGTGTGAAAATGTGTGCGCTGGAGATGTGTCTCTGGATGTGCCCTACTATGAGATTCAGAGTGTCGTCTCTAGGGCGCGTGAAATTGTGTGCTCCAGAGACGCATCTCTGGATGTGCGCTAATGCGAAATTCAGAGTCTCATCTCCAGGGCGCGTGAAATTCCGTGCGCCGGAGACGTGTCTCTAAATATGCGCTAATGGCAAATTCAGAGCGCTGTCTCTAGAGCGCGTGGAAATTCGCATGCTGGAGACGTGTCTCTGGATCTGCGCTAATGGCAAATTTAGAGTGCCATCTCCAGAGCGGTTGAAATTCCGTGCACCGGAGACGTGTCTCTGAATGTGCGTTAAGGCAAATTCAGAGCACTGTCTCCAGGGCGCCTGAATTACATGTGCTGGAGATGGATCTCTGGATCTGCACTAATGGCAAATTCAGAGCGCCGTCTCTAGATGGCGGGAAAATTCGCATGCTGGAGACGTGTCTCTGGATCTGCGCTAATGGCAAATTCAGAGTCTCGTCTCTAGAGCGCGTGAAATTGCGTGTGCCAGAGACTTGTCTCTGAATGTGCGCCAATGCCAAATTCAGAGCACTCTCTCCAGAGCGCCTGAAATTACATGCTGGAGATGGATCTCTGGATCTACGCTAATGGCATATTCAGAGCAGAGTCTCCAGAGCGCGGGAAAATTGGCGTGCTGGAGACGTGTCTCTGAATATGCGCTAATGTAACATTTAGAGCACAGTCTCCAGAGCGCGTGAAAATGTGTGCGCTGGAGACGTGTCTTTGGATCTGCGCTTCTGGCAAATTCAGAGTCTCGTCTCCAGAGCGCGTGAAAATTCGCGTGCTGGAGACGTGTCTCTGGATGCGCTCTAGTGCCAGATTCAGAGCACCATCTCCAAAGCGCATATAAATTTGTGCGCTGGAGATGTGTCTCTGGATGCGCGCCGGTACGAGATTCAGAGTATTGTCTCTAGTCTAAATTTAGAGATGAGGCTCTAATTTACTGCAGAGGTAGCATCTGGAGCTCATTCTCTAGGCGCAACCAATGTACAAATTTAGAGATGAGGCTCTAAATTACTGCAAAGGTATCGTTTGGAGATCACTCTCTAGATGCACCAATGTACGAATTCAGAGCGTCGTCTCTATTTGCACCCCCTTGAAAAGAAAATCTCTAGAGATGACTCTCTATATGTACTAATGGACGGTAACAGTAGGCTACCTTACAGAAGCACGTGCGCAATACAGGTGTGTTAGTCAGTGTAATCACAGGTGTACATTACAGTGTTGTTACGGGTGGCTTTTACGGGCCAGACACCTCGTCGATATTCGCGCCTTGCCGAGCCTCATTGTTTCATCACTTTTCCTTTTTCATTATGCATGCTCTTTCTCAGCGCGCTATGTACGAATTTGGGTGCGTGAGTCCCACCGCCGAATATCGGTGTCACAAACATCGACAAGGGCAACGCTCTGTATCGAGATCGTTCACAAGGAGGATTCAGAAGACCCTCATGTAGCGAAACATCAAACACAAATTTCTTAACTACAGAGTAAGTATTACGAATACCGTACCACCAGAAACACCATACATTCATTATAAAACAAGCACACACGCTAAAAAAATTTTAAACCACCAACTGCCGTACCGGAGGACCACTGGAGCGCAGAGAAAGCGTTCAGGCAAAGACAAGCTAAGTAAGCGATAAACAAGTAAGCAAGCTAGGGAAGAACCAACAACAAAGCGTAGTAGATAAGTTCGAAGATTCCCGTCGAAAGCAAAAGCATGGAAGAAGATTAGAAGTATTAAAGCATGTGCACGGATGAGCCATCATTTATATGTCCGACGGTGCAAGTGAATTCAACGAGTTGTTGGAAAGGTTAAGCAGAGTAAGTTTGGGGTGTATGTGTATGAGTAAGGTGCGTTGAAAATGCGAGGGTTGGAGTGGGGGAAGATAGATGCGGTGGATTGGAATAGGGAAAGGGGAACTTAGTCTTCAACGAGCGAGCCCCGGTACCCTTCTCCTGACTTCGACGATGAGATTCCGCGAATGATGACAGCGATAAGGGCAAAAGTCAATAGCACCCTATCCATTCATAGATTAGTAACCGAGAATCTAACGCACCAGAAAATAATAAACGAGGGCGAACGCACCAAATCAACCACGCAAAGCCTTCAATAGCGCTAAGCTGGCCACAGTACACGAAAAAGGTCTGAGTGCTGCAGTTCAGCGCACCACCCAGCGTCTGCGTGATGGCTGCGGCGGCTGCGAGCCACAGAACCCATGTAACGAACAAGCTGCGCACAAGATTAGTGTTAGCCCAGAAATATTGTGAGACACGGACTGAAGACTGAAGCGATTACGCACAAGATGAAATGCGATGCGATGCTGGCGAGGAAGCTGCTCGCCGCGACGAGGAAGACGGCCATGTAGACAGAGCCGAAGACGATTGTCCAGATTGAGCAGAAGAGGATGTAGCGTACTCTGGCACGGACGCCGGAGTTGGGAGCGTTGCCTCTTGAATTATATTTTGCTGTCACCCATGCCGATATACACATCTAGAAAAGATATGAGGCTGAAACGGGTGGTAGATTTTGAGCGACGCACCTCAATGATGGAAAATACGACAAGCATGCCGAACATGATGGGGTGACCAATCCGGAATATAGATTCGACTCCCATGATGGATAGAGTTGAGATACAGAGGTAGTTTGGAGTAGTTGATAAGCTTCGTTTGCTTCGCTATCGTTCAGAATTCGCCGTAGACTCTGTAAGCACCGGATGAACAGGGAAAAGTCGGGACGCAAGGACGAGGAAAATGGAGGAGGGAAAGGAACGTCAGACAAATGTTGCGAACGCAACATATAATGTATGAGATTGTCTTACTGTGCGGTGAGCTTTTTCCCGGTCAGAAATGGGTGTTCGGTGATCAGGGTGGGGTGCGGCCGGCGCTCTCGTAGGTCTGGGGATGATTCGCAGAATAGGAGAATCTAAAACCACGCTCGTCAGCTCTTCATACTCTCCATATTTTCGCCTCTTAACAACGATACGTCGCAGACGTAATTGAACATCTCGCCTGGCAGGCCGATCGCGCCAGACATAAGGAGAGATTCACGCACCTCTGCTGGAGTTATGAGCTCGTTAGTGGGTAGATATTAGTAACTGCCTGTGCGTCGTGAAGAACGGCGTCAAGATCGTGTCCTGTCGTTTGAGAAGAGGATGCAGGGAATATGTTTGGGAAAACGCGGGCGGTGGTTCCACTTCAACCAACGTTACGTCATGGGTATGCCGGTATTTGCCGGGCTCGGACCAGGCTGAATCTTATCTTATCTTTTTATCAAATCCTTCTAGTCCTAACAACACTAGCGCAAAACGGCTTGCAAACCGGTTTCCTCCGCTCCTCCATGTTCAGTACTGCGGGTTTTCGGACATAGTGCGCACCAGAACAGTAAAGAAGGTAAAGTAAGCTAGAACTTTACAGATCCCAGGCCTGAATTTCAAATTGCGAAGTGCTAGGTCCTAGGTTCATTTGTATTGAAAACGGTGCCAGCTCAGCGCTCAATATTCAATGTTCAACAAGAACAAGCTGAAGCTTGTCGAACATGGCTATGTTTTCGGAGGCACTTTCTCTATAGGCAACCTCGTTCCTGTTCTTCGGTGCTTACTGAAGATTCTGCGGCACTGTGTATAGGCGCCTTAATATACGTCTCAAAATTTTCATCGCTCTCAAGCTGTCTATGGACCACACGTTGCTCGCTTGGGTAATCTTAAACGACCAGGCGCTTCTTCAGGTTTATCTTCTCTCGTTGAAACTCTTGTCTCTCTGGCGTGTGGTATGATGCGATGATAGCGGTCTTTGAAAAGGGCGTACATGATCACCCCGCTCTCTTGTTCAGCCTAGCCGATGTTGAAAGCACTGGAGTACGGGACGGCCGATTCCTGACACTGATATTGTTTGCGGCGTACTATCAGGAATATTCTTAGCGTCTTACTTCTGTTCCTCGTCTTTGGCATCCCACACTGCGTGCGGAAACATCTCCGAGACTCCCACTGACTATTAATTCTCTCAGCTGGATTGGCGGTGCCTTTGGTAAGAATCTAGAGCCCGTCTACTTCTGTGCTTTCGTAAGACGCGCAATCACTGTGTATATTCTCGAATTTACGGCTCTGCGAGGATCGCAGAGTTCGGAAACAGGGGTTCAAGGTATTTTTTGGGGGGCATTCATTTATCAGCAAGTGGACTAATACTCAAAAGCTAAGTTGTCGGATTACAGGCGGTACAGATTCGGCGACACATAATACCTCAAGCAGTAGCCGGACAGGGTGAGACGTTCACTGCCTGCGTTATGGAATCGAATTTGATTTCAGAAAATCCCTCTCGTTCCACTTTCATATCCAAAGAAGTCTGCGAACAAGGATCCTAACAGGCATTTGGCATCCATGCGAAACCTGAGCACACCCAATGCCCATGCGATTTACGATCAACATCAATAATCTGTCGATCACGTCGAGCGGATGTAAGAGTGCCTGTGCACATCCATTCTCCCTGGCTTCTGTTCCTCGACGGAAGACAAGTGTCGCATTTTTGCAGATGTGAACTATCAATGCACGGAAGCCTAGACCACGCAACTGTGTGCTACGCCTTTACAACTTTGCCTCTATGTTACTATGGTGTGCTTTAGCGATTGCTTGAGGCTCTATTGGCTTGTCGTCAGCTGTGACGGGAAGACGTTCACCCATTGTCCCAATTTCCCAATGGTGTCTATTCCCCAGGCTGCAAAGAGCCTCCAGCGGAGGAAGGCCAGGATGGTGATTCCTGAGCGGCTATATCTGTGACAAAAATAGACGACTTTGATTAGATTCGGGGTGCGGAGGTACGCTCAACATCTCTAACAGACTATCAATGAACACTAACTCGCTGATAAACTCTAGTACGTCCCAGTCCAAGCCTCATTGACAGCGACGATGTGTATCGCAAATTTTCGCCTCTCGCGATTTCTGCCCTCTATTCTAATTTACGAGGCAAAAGTGCCACCAACTTCCGCCTCCTCCCACAGAATGCCAGACGCAGTGCATATTCTCCCTCGCTCCTAGCTATTCCTGGACGCTCAGGTCTTCCCATTCTTCCGATACGCCAACTATTCTTTTCGCGCACCTCCTTTCTCTAGCTTTTTGTCCCCACTCCCCTGCTGTCTTGTCCTGTCCCGTCCTGTCGCCCGGCTGCCAGGTCCCCTGCTCTGTCATGATGGACACATACAGCCCGCCTTCTTTTGTTCCATCTTTTTCCTCTGCCTTCAACGGAAACGTTTGATCGCGTTCCTGGAGGTCATGTCCAACCCTAACGTACCGCGCGCTCGCATCCGTGCCGCCTCGCCGTGTCTGGCTTCCAGTGCGATTTAGCCAGTGCGAACAGCGTAAGCTGTCCCGTACACGACGTGGCCGAGCTCCGTGGCATGTCACGCACGTCTCTTAGACGTGGGCTAAGCGAATACTCGCGACGCGTTCGCATCGCGTCTCAGAAAATGGGAAAACACTTCTGTTCTGCTGTTGGGTTCTATGTCTGATTGAGATCAGTCAGTCAGAACGCTCCCGGATTTCCAATTTCGAGAAGGTCGGCTTTGGACGGATTCGGATGCGTGTAAGTATGTAGATGA
Source organism: Pholiota adiposa (assembly GCA_009935795.1). Classification (NCBI taxonomy): domain Eukaryota; kingdom Fungi; phylum Basidiomycota; class Agaricomycetes; order Agaricales; family Strophariaceae; genus Pholiota; species Pholiota adiposa. The sequence goes on along the minus strand of QEYC01000170.1, from coordinate 206,217 downwards.
ACGCGAATGCTTTTTCGAAGCCGGGGCTTGGGGTATATAAGGTGTCTGGGTGGAGTGGGGATTCTGCATCTCTTAGGCTTCAGTTCGAGCTTTAGGATAAAATCTACGCGATCTATAAGATTCGTGTTTCTCTAGAATGTCTTTCGCCACGCTCATCGCTGCCGTCGCCGTCCTTCCTGTATGTTCTCCATATTTCGTTGCAACTTCTATTGCTCACCTTTGTTTTTCAGGCGGTCTTTGCACTCCCCTCCGGAAACCTCGACCTCCCGCTCCACAAGAGACAAGTCGTCGTCCCCGACCCTAATGACATCCCAGTCAACTGGACCTTCGTCGGCTGCTTCTCGTTCGTGCATTTGTTATTTGCTCTCCCCACATTTTAATCAAATTCTTCATTGGTAGTGACAATGCCCCCGCGTCGCGCACATTGCTACAGGCACAGGCCCCCGACAACCCGGCTATGACCCCTTTGTTGTGCACGGAATTCTGCTCCGGAACCGACTTCACGACTCCCTTCAACTTCGCTGGTACTGAGTTCACCTCTCAATGCTGTGAGTTAGTTTATCTGTTTAATGTATATTTATATGTCTGTTCATATCGGTTACTTTTATACGCTTTTTCTTATTCTCATCTCACACCCGCTGACGTTATTTATAGTCTGCGACTTCAACATCCAGGGTACAGCCACCCAGCTCCCGGATGACGCCTGCAACTTCCCCTGTGGGGGCGATGCGAACTTGACCTGCGGAGGTGCCAGCGTTATCAGCGTCTACCAAAACAATAACGCGGATGTTGGTCCTATCCCCGCTAACAAGGATCATGTCGGACCTTGGACGTTCGATGGATGTGTCACGTAAGTGCATGCTCTACTATGATTAGCTTGTCTATTCGCAAGGCGATTAACTGAATGCTTTATATAGGGATGCTGTTGGGAACAACACGCGTAGTTTGATTATTCGTCTTCCGATCCCGGCTGTGACCATCGAAACTTGCACTGCTGCATGCCAAGATGACGGATTCAGCATTGCCGGTCTTGAGTTCGGTCAGGAGTGCTGTAAGTCCACGTCTTGTTTAACCCTTCATTGCGCTAATGACTATCTTCCCTCTTCCTACAGGGTGCGGCGACTCTTTCCTCGTTGAGGATATCACCGCCCCGGTCACTGACTGCTCTCGCGCTTGTGACGCTGACCACACAGAGCTCTGTGGCGCAGCTAGCCGCCTGTCCATCTACGTCAACCCTCCGGTCGTCCCTCCCCCAACCACCGTCGTCCCTCCCCCAACCACCGTCGTCCCTCCTCCGACCACCGTCGTCCCTCCTCCGACCATCGTCGTCCCTCCCCCGACCACCGTCGTCCCTACCACCGTCCCACCGACCACCGTCGTTCCTCCTACCACCATTGTACCTCCTCCTACCATTGCTGTTCCACCTACCACCGCCGTCCCTCCCACCACCGCCGTGCCTACAACTATCGTCCCCACCACTGCCAAGCCTCCCACCACTGTTGTCCCCACTATCACAAAAGCTGCTTAAGCGGCCTGTTGTCCGTGGTTGACTCTTGGCGTGTCCCACAGCCATGGACTGTAGCGTTTGCAGTACTTATGTTTTATGTCGGATAGAAGTGGATCGATTGGGCGGTTGTCGAAGGAGTTAATATTATTTCTATCGAATCGGGTAGTGGATAAATTTTGATGTAAAATGTTCGATAATTTCATTTCTGCTTATTATTACAGGCGAACATTCTCGTAAATGTGTGCACTGGGTCCAAAAACTGCCTAAATTCTAAATTCACTTGCACTATCAATGATATTAAGAAGCACCAGGACCTTGTGCCACAAGTTAAACTGTTGGTCAAGATTTGTCAATTTGAAGCCGTGGCTGTAGGATATCGCATCGTTTCACTGATGGGCGGACGAAAGACAGGCATGCTTTCTCTCTCTACAGGTTGCAACCGTATCAAACACTAAATCGAACAATGAAAGAAAGGAATCCTTCAATGCTCAAAGTGGAAGGAAACATGCATTAAAAATACCCCCCAAGACATTTTGCTCCAGAAACTAGTAAAGGATATTCAAATTCTTCCAATCGAGAGGCTGCCGTAAAAGTCTGCGAATACGCTCCGAGCGAGGGTCGAAGATATATATAAAGCAGGGTTTGTCGTTTCTGAGTCTGCAGAAAACTCATATTGGTCGTCACACCGATATTCTTCCGCGGTCAATGGACTCGTGCACCCAAATTCTTATATCGCGCACGCCCATTTAATTCTGAGAGGACTCATTGTGAATAAAGAGGCGACGAAACAATGATGCGCCGAAGGAATGCTTATTGAGTAGGAAAAAAAACGGGGTTACGAATGGGGGGGAAACTTCGACCTACTGACAATGCAAGTGGCGAGTGAAGACGAAAAACTTGCGCAGAACGCCTAAATGTATGGCTGTCCAAGTGGGGATATATATGGCTGTCCAAGTGGGGATATATTCCCCGTAAAAATATATTTCCATTTTTTCTCTGCGCCAACTTTATCTAAGTGTTATCTACGTGCGCGTGAACTTTATTAAGGACTTGCGACTATATTCAACACGTTTTTACTGTGCGCGTGAACATTTATTGGTGCGCGTGAACATTTATTGGGTGCGCGTAGAAACATTTGAGTGCGCGTGAACATTTTGGGGGTCCGCGTAGAAACACTTCAGTGCGCGGACATATTTTGGCCGTTTTTTGAGTGCGCGTGAACATTTATTGAGTGCGCGTAAAAAGAAACGGGATCCTGTCAGTGCGCGGAAACATTTTGAGTGCGCGAATTCTAAGTAAGCCGTGATGCCGTGATTAGCTAATTGATCCTTTTCCGGCATCGGCTAAGCTTTGCCGTCGTTGCCGCAGCGGAGATTCAAAATATTGCATTCAGCGCCCAAGCCAGTGCCCTCCTACCAGCTCACTACCTTTTGGATCACTCACATGCCATCTATATAGCACCTTTATATGCATATATATTATTTGAGAAATGACTATACTTACCCAGGAGGCTCTCTGTTCACAGAGATTCCTGTGACCTTTCCTGTGACCTAACTGGGTGTAACTACTATAGGTATTCCACTCAGCCTCTCCCTCAAATTGCTAATTTATTGGATTCTGTTACCATCTCACGGCATATACAGGCGTAGATGCGTGCTTCGCTGCATAGGTGGAGGCATTGTTGAAGAGCGAGAGTGGCACCTAATCACGATTAGATAAGCGAGATCAATCTCCGCTGCGGCAACGACGGCAAAGCTTAGCCGATGCCGGAAAAGGATCAATTAGCTAATCACGGCATCACGGCTTACTTAGAATTCGCGCACTCAAAATGTTTCCGCGCACTGACAGGATCCCGTTTCTTTTTACGCGCACTCAATAAATGTTCACGCGCACTCAAAAAACGGCCAAAATATGTCCGCGCACTGAAGTGTTTCTACGCGGACCCCCAAAATGTTCACGCGCACTCAAATGTTTCTACGCGCACCCAATAAATGTTCACGCGCACCAATAAATGTTCACGCGCACAGTAAAAACGTGTTGAATATAGTCGCAAGTCCTTAATAAAGTTCACGCGCACGTAGATAACACTTAGATAAAGTTGGCGCAGAGACAAAATGGAAATATATTTTTACGGGGAATATATCCCCACTTGGACAGCCATATAAATGGGGTTCATGGATGCGTTAACTATTACAATTACAATCTCTGTAGCCATTGATTCGATAAGACTTACTCACTTGAAGACGAACACAGAACGACGAATGTCTTTATCGATGGGCGAAAGAAGAAAAAAAAGAAGGCGAGCGCAATCTTTTCGCTCTTGATATAACTGCACCCGCCACTTAATTCCACAAATCGAACAATGCACATGCACAAAAAAAACGCCTCCCGCCCCATTAACTCCAACTAGACAGAAACATGTTCGAAATATCCCCTGTTCAACCACAAAGTGATTCATAAAAACGCCGGCTGTGATGCACCCTGGAAGCCTCGCGAGACGCGACCACCCACATCATCCCAGAAAGGAAATGTCGTTGTGAGGCGCGGCGTTGCGCTCTACAAACTAGGAAAAGATGTCTAGCATCATATTCAGCGTCTGCGCTGAGGATATGCTCCGAACATGAGGTAGAAGGGTATAAAGCAGGGTTTGGCGTTTCTGGGTCTGCAGAGAAATCGACTTCCACCGCTCTTAGACTGACTTCTCGCCTTCGTCTTTGATATGAACGCCCCAAACTTCCTTTACCCCCTTTACCCCCAAGCCTATCCTCGTCAGTACGGTGCTCATTCCGAAGTGCTCACACTTACATTATCCTAGACGTGCCTCGAGCCTACTCGAGCTATAACTCCGTCAATATCCAAGCGACGACGGATTTCTTTGACGGCGCTCAGGCTCACACTGGCTCTCGCCACACATCGTCTCAATGGTGGTATGCCAACAGTGCATCGTCAGACGCTACTGAGATGCCTACTGGGTATCCCAATGTCAATCAGCGCCCAGGTATTGTGAATTTTCCTTTTCCTTTAGTAATCATACGTTAACTTGAATGCTTCGATGCTAGGCAATGATTCCAATATTCCTCACCAGATCAATCGCGTTAACGCTTCCCGGAGCAACGGATACTGTAAGTCAAGGCCGATTTTATTTCTTTGTGTGATTGTGAAGCGCTGACTCGCCGAAGACGCCACTCAGGCTGGCACTGAGCCAGGGAGTTTTCCTTGGGCCTCCACCGACGCTGTCCATAATCCATTGCACCAGTCGAACTTTTCCGCCGTAACCGCGAGGTCAAGATCGGAAAAGACCTGGGATCAGTCCAGTGGTAAGTTGTCAGAGCAGCGGGCAGATAAATCCAAATACTCACCGACTCTATGATCAGACATGTCGTCGTCAATCTCTGCCTCTTCTCCAGGCTCTTCAATGGACCTTGAGCTCAAAGGTGAGAATTTGCCAATACTCAGAGTATGGGCACGAACACCAATTCACTGGCATAAACACTAGAAGGTCTAGCGAATGCCTGGTGGTTGGAATTCGACACCGGTGTATTGCGTATGAATCCGGCGGACTGGACCGATATGCATGGGCAATATGCCAAAATTTTAGGTATGTGGCGAAAATAAAAATGGCTTCGGAGAAGATGTGCTCAATGACACTCATTGAAACAATGGCAGAGTTAAATCAACAAGCTCAACGATATGTCGAGAGAGCATACAATACAACGTCTGCGACAACCTCCAGCAAGAAGAGGGAAATCGCACGAAAGAATGAATTCAACCCGGTCGGAACCCAAGGAGTAGAATCCGAAAGGTCCGACACTGTAGTCAAGGATCGAAATCCCCATATGACCACGCGAGGTCAAAGGTATGTTATTAGGCGTAACCCCCTCTTAACGCGGATAGCTGATTCAGACGGCAAACAGGGCTCGGGAAGCTCGTCAGAAGGACCGCTCCCCGATTGCGCAGACTGGCAGAAGGAAAAAGGCCGCCAAGGCGAAACAAAGCGCACCTGACGGTCCCAAGATGTATGGGGTGTTGCCGGGAGAAGCAGGCATGATCTGCTTCGACCTGCGGTACCTCCTGCCCCTGCCGCTGCACTACAAGACCCTTAAAGGTCCACAGAAGAAGGTGAGGGATGAGAATGAGAAGATATTCGAGGCGCTGGTGCTCGAATACATCAGGGTCCTGGAAACCGACCCTGATGCGCGATTCGATGGGAAAGAGCCTCTGGAGCTGACCCTCGTCGTCGACTCTGAGGGTTTCCTGTCACCAGAGGAAACGGTGGTGAGTTGCAAGTGACTCACCTCCCGATGTATCCCGAACCTTTCGAATCGATGGTGAGCGAAGTTTGAGTGTCTTCCGCAAACAGTGTCCCAACCTGATGCCATTGTATCATGTACTAGTAGATCTTATCGCACGCGCACGTGTAATTTCGCCATCGGAGACGGGAGCTGGGGGGCCATGCAATTGCAAGGACTTCGTGTGCTTTATATACTTTCCAATAGTTAAATATTCCTAGCTGATGTCATTGAAGAGACGGCGAGGTTAAATCTCCAACTTTACAACAGCTTTACTACACGTCATCTTTTACACCTTAGGCCTGAGCTTGTGCTTTTGCGAGATTCATAATTGAATTAAAATGTTAGTTAGTTTCACAACGCTGAAATGTTCCCCAGAGCAGTGTCCAGGAAAAGAGTACAAGTCAAATAGCAATGAGTTTTGATCGCGCAACAAGGACTCTATGTTCCACAAGGCGCATAGGATCACTCAGTTCCACAAAGAAGGCTGTTTGAATTTTTTTTTGGCATTCAATCGTTAGATAACAGTAAAGAATCGAAAATGACAGCGGATATGAACAAGAAAAAGGTGGACGAGAGACCGCATCAGCTCCCAATCAGTTCCCTCCTCATGAAACTGTTGGTCCAAGCGTGCGGGGCTTCATGTTGTGCATTACGGCCCCTCCCTTCTCCTTATACCCTCCACGCACATCGACTCAATACTCATCCCCGGACCAATCCATCTAATACCCAACTAAACCGAAGAACGCCGCCATCGACAATGCGAAGATAACATGCGATCGAGGCAGAGGTTGAGTGAATTAGTAGAGACGGACGGGCTTGCCCATCGTGGTCTTGATGTGAAGAGACTTGATGTTTTGCCAGTTCTTCTTGAGCAGAGATACGAGGAAGTTGATGCCTAGTGAAAAGCATATTGAACACAACATTCACCCGAGAAAAACTTATGATACTCACTCAGCATGACATTTCCAAGGACCTGGTCGTCGTTCATGTCGACGTGACCGATGGCAACACCGAGGCAAAGAACCTTCTTAAGCTGGAACTTGATGGTGGAGCGGACCTCATTGAGCTTGTTGCCAAGATCCTCAGCATGGGAGACGGGGGTGGGGAACTTTCCAGCTAGTTACGAAAACTCGGATGAGGAGGGACAGGGGTCCAGGGGAATGGAAACGCACCCTTGGAAAGACCAGGTCCGAGGAGACGAGGAATTTGCTTGATGAGGGTCTCAGAAGAGAGGAAGGCGTCGTACTTCTTGGCGAGCTTCTTGACGAGCTTCTTGTTCTTGTTGAGCCTAGGATTCGAGATGCAGTCAGAAGGCGGAGTCTGAGAGGAGATGATTGGAGGCACACTTCTTCAAATCGTCAACCGACATGTACTCGAGCTCGATCTGCTTGGCGCGATCGATGTCAGCAGCATCGGCGAGAATGCAGATGGACATGCGGGGGCGGGGGATGTTGGGGAGCCTGAGCTCGGAATGGCGATTAGATAACTGAACATAACGAAGGAGTAGCATACGCACTTGACGGTTCCCGAGAAACGCTTATCCCTCTGGGGGTCGTAGTTCTTGAGGCCGATTTGCAACTCGATGGTCTCAACGAAGTTGCGCTTTTTTTCGCCATTGGCATCGGCGAGGAGTTCCTTGATGGAGCCCCGCACGCTTGACACTGAAAGTTTGCTAGTACTGATAGTTCATATGAAATTTAGCACAAAACAAAAATTTGAGCACTGGCGACGCACCTCATGCCTGAATTTTGAGGAGGAGGAGACGGTGGTGGTCGCTGTCCGTTGCCGTGTCTGCCACATTATTTGTGTGACTGAAAGCGACGTGACACTTGTGGCTTGCATCCTATACAGTCGTTACTCTGTCACACCCTAACCCTAGATTCAGACCCAGGCGCCAGCGCGCGCCGCGAATAACTCGACTTGTATCCAATGACTTCTGGCATGCTCTACTCGACTTGAAGTCTCTTGATTTCTTGGAAACCATCGTCAATATTAGAACCACGGCAATTTGGGGATTGGGTTTGCACTACGTGCGTGTCTGAAGAGTAACTGGTTTGAAAGTTGACGAACAAGTTCGAGTTTCAGTATAAAATAAATTACAAGATCGTCATATTGCCACGAAGACTTTGGGATAGCTCTGTATCTCTCCTACCAGCTGACTTGGACCTCCGGCCTGTCGACAGTTTCTTCGCAGGAATCTTCAACCTCGCTATCCCTCTGCCCTCCGGAACGGCTCCCATCATCTTGGGAGATTCTACCAGCACATTATCTTCGCTCTTGGATCTTGGGCTGCGTGGAGATGTGCCGTAAACTGGAGGCGGAGATTCATACAAAAGAGACTGGAAAGCTGCACTTTTGGACTTCCTTTCTATGCGTGGGATATAAACTGGAAGATCTTCCAAAGTCTTTGATTTTTTGCGCAGTGGATGGACGCTTGGAAATCTCGAGGGAATGCTTCCAGATGCAGCGAGATTGTTCGCCCTGCTGGGAGTTATCTCTTTGACTTTCCAACAAGCGATACCTGTCAATCAGAATGAACAGACGTCTTTGATTGGGTGCCCTGGATGTGCTTACCGTCTTTATCAACGGCGATATGAGTAGACTGTAGGCGGCGCAGGATTTCCTCCCCTGAAGGAAGCGTATCGTCGGTCTGTGCATCGTGCGTCAGAAAATGTGTCCGGCAACTCAAGGCTATTGCCTCTCACTCACTGTTCTGAGTACTGAGATCCAGGCGGAGTCCTTGGAAATCGCCATTCTAGCCTCAGGGTACTATTTGAATGCATTTAGCATACCGTCTTTTGGAAGGATCTCATAAATATTTACCTTTTCCAAGAGGAACCCGTTTAATGCCTGGGAAGGGTGTAGATTCTGGAAGCGAATTAGAGTCGCCTTCGGCAGACGTGCTTGACAACATACCGAGGACCCACTGAAGTTGCCACATTGAGTCATCCCTTGCGACGAAAGTAACGAACTTTTCCCCAACCCATTCACTGAATGAGGTCTCCCAGAGATGCTTGGAATAGCGCTCGACCCCAGTTTTCCGTCCTGATCACCCTGCATGGGTACGTCTGGAACACCTAGGGATATCCCTTCCACCTTGATCGCCTCCCACCTGTCCTCCTGCAGCTGCATGTTGAGTGTACGAACGAATAGACACTGGTTCCGGTACATGTGTCTACGCTCTGACGGGCCAGGTTCATCGTCCACCGGAGCGAGAGCCACAATCTGGCGCTCGCTGGGTCCTGTGCGAGGTGTACCGCCAACCAAGCCGTCGTACTCCCAGCGATGCTTGGAACCGCCTTCGGGGCCGTTGATTGTCCGGAATTGGAGCTGAACATCGCGGCCTGGGGTATGAGCGGCGAAGGTGGCCATTCCCCATGCCGATGCTTTGTCGACGCCAATAACGACGTGGAGATCCCCGTTTTGGATTTTCCAGCCTTTATTTTCTTTTGCATGTTTGTACCATTTCTCTATGTTCTCGGCAGTGTAGCGTTCGAAACTTGCGGTGTTTGTGAGCTCTTGAGAGAGAGCGCCGTTCGGGAGGGCCAATATAGCTCCTTCGCCCGCGGAGGACTGGAAATGGATGCCGCTGAGTATTTTTTTAACCATGCTATTAGTTAAGCGCTAACTTCATTTAAGGACAATAGAGCCAACTTACGAAGGACCAAGTCGACTGGAATCCTCAGTAACCGACCCGCTCGTCAGACAGCTATTCTCCTCAAGCTCCTCGTACGAATGAATATCATGGTCATTCAGCGGCGGATGCAAAGGCGAAAAGCCCTCCGGAACAGAATCCATATTGAATGGGTGCTCTGCAGGGTACCGTATGTTGAAAAGGAGATCAAACCCTCCGTAGGGCGTCAGCTTAATAACATCCCCGATCGAGAGCCCTTCGCGGCGATACTCGATGTGCAGGTTCTCGTTGGGTTCTGGGATCCATAAGGGCGTCCCGCGCCCTTTTGTGGAGATGTGGCGATGGTAGATGTGGTAAGGAATAGTTGAGACCCGAGGGTTTGTTTCTGGGGGAAAGCTGGCTGTAATTTGAGGCGAGTTGTAGAAGAGTAAGGGGCTCGGAAGAGGGGTGAATATTGGCTCGTCTGGCGCTGGCGCCGGCAGCGGGAAATCAGAGATATGCTGCGTCTGGTATATCATTTATTAGTTTAGAGAATCTATCTATCATAAAAATTGAAGGAGTACCGGTGGAGGGGTCAGGAGCATGGGGGAAATTTCTTCCGGTCTAGAAGAAGTTCGCTTGCCTGCTATCATTATGGAATTGGTGAGTATATCTAGCATATTGGACTAAGTCAGTACTTACACGCAGTAGCGATCGTTGTATCGCCTGTAGACTCTCGAATTAACCTGGGTCTTGGACTGCTGCTATGTACCAGCGTGCTCAAAGCATCTATGAGTTACAGTCGAATGGTAAATCAAGCCTGAGAAACTTGCGGGACGGTGAAATACCTCTTAATTGTCTTGATCTCGATCCTTCGCCAGTCATGATTCCAACGAACGGAAGGTTGGAAGTTTGGATGTGTAGATAAATTTGCTCTCTGGTCCCGATTCGTTGACGTGCAGGAGTGGGGGCCAATCTCTCTCTCTGTGGCACGTATTTATGGGAGTGCCCGAGTACACAGCATCAGATACTGACACTACAAATTCGAAGACTCCAAAACGTGTACTTGTATCAAAGATATCACAATCACAGTCCATTTATACCACTGAAAAGAGAAGACGCACCAGATTGATGGCGTTTCCTGTTGATTCCCTTACCACCTCTTAGGTTTGCTTAGCAAGAGAACTTTCGTGGCAAATATGCAACGCTCTACTTACATATAGTATGACACATATCTTCCACCTTCAATAACTCGGCGTACGACTAGCTCAAAACCAATGCACAATCAGACAATCATTGACAACGGTGATGATCATTCGATGTTTCAATGGCACATCCGCCGGAACTGCTCGGGAACGACCGAAACGATGATCCAGAGAAATCTGCCATATTATCTCGCACACCTTGCCAACACTTAGAGCGTTGATTTAGCAGAAACCATCTTTCCGAAAGCTTGTGGGTCAGTGGACCCAACAATATCTATGAGTCTCCGATGAGTGAAGTACCGCCTCACACGTGGTGTATCAAGATCAGGATTTCCACCAAATCACCATCGTCAACGTTGACGAGTTGACGCCTCTCTCATGCACATATGGTCGCTTTTCCGAATTCGAAATTCTAGTGGCATCTAAGTTTGCGATTTGCGGGGATGGATGTTTTCCGAGTGAGTGCTTACTGTCATCCGGTATGTCTAAGGTGAACATGAACCTAGATGCATACCAGCAGATGACCCTCTCACTTTGCACTTCAGGGAGGATATAACAACCCGGATCTCCAACGTGCGCCTTTCTTCATGATGCGTTGGGGATATAGAACACACTACCGATGTTGTCCATTCTTATCGTTGGTATAAACTCTCCGATCAGCGCCACCTTTATAGCTCGACGGCGAATGCTTCATATGGTCCGCTACGAATAAGTATTGGCGAGGGTCTAAAAGGCGCATTGACCTTTTGGCATAATACGTTGATCCTATGCCCTTTGGGATTGCTCAAACTTCACTGAACGTCGTCGCCGTCCATTTCAACCAAGCCGCGCTTGCTCTCCTCGTTGGAAAATGCAATTTTTTTGTGAGATAGGCATCGCTATATGATCCCTGACTTTACCGAAACGGCTATAAACCTCCGATCCTAGTCCATCCGCGCCCTATTTAAATGGAGCGGTGTAAACGAATTGAAGGATTTAGCATTCTGTTATACCTATGGTTCGCTTTTCATTTTCATCTACTCTTTTAAAAGCCTCCCTCTTCCTCGTCTATGCATCTAGCGCTCTTGCAGATCTAAGCTCTGACCTTGCGGCGCTGAGTTTCCAAGTGCTTGTCCCAGGAAACTCTGGATATGCAACGCCAGCGCTGCTTGTAAGCTATTTTTTTCTTCATAAATCCATCTGATTGCTCAACTTTCTCCCCAGTCAATCGTCGCTTCACCTTCCAGCCAGCGGCTATTTTCTTTCCGAAGACCGCCCAAGATGTCTCCAGTGCCGTGAAGCTCGGTGTGAAGTACAACTTTCAGGTTGTTTCGCGCAGCGGTGGCCACAGCTATATCGCCAACGGCCTTGGAGGGAAAAGCGGTTCATTCGTTGTCGACATGAGCAACTTTAACACGGTCTCGGTCGACCCGAATACCCATGTGGCGACCATCGGCCCTGGTAACAGACTTGGAGACGTGGCTCTCGCACTGAATAATGCTGGGCGGGCGATGCCTCATGGAACTTGCCCATACGTTGGTATAGGGGGCCATTCAGGTATACTCAGCGCGCCACTATTATTTTAGAAGGCTCAAACTTACGCATTTAATTCTCAATTCTTCTTAGGCCATGGAGGTTACGGGTTTACGTCGCGCAAATGGGGTTTAACTCTCGACACCGTTCAATCGCTTCAGGTAGTACTTACAGATGGGTCCATTGTTACAGCATCCAGCACGAGTAATCCTGATTTATTCTGGGTACGTCTGCAATTCTTTCGCAGACTTCGCATCACTCACGCTAATTTTTTTTGCAGGCTCTTAGAGGAGCTTCGAGCTCCTTCGGTATTGTCACCTCTATTCATGCCAACACCTTCGCCGCTCCTAGTTCGACCACTGTTTTCGAATATACCTGGGATCTTACTGCAGGAGCTGCAGCTTCCGCCCTTAGTGCTTTCCAGAACTTTGTAGACAGTCCATCCCTCCCGCAGGAGTTTGCTGGAGAGCTTGTTCTCGGCGCGGGCTCATCTAAAGGCCGCGTTTCTTTCGGCTTGACCGGAGGATGGTACGGACCTGCCAACCAGTACGCCGCGGTCATCGCCCCATTCCTTGCAACTGTGCCGACGCCCAAATCCAAGAAGCTCACGGTTGGAACCTACATTGGGAGCGTCCAGTACCTTGGAGGTCTGGGACGACTGAACACCACTAATATTCCGGATAGCACGGATACCTTCTATGCAAAGTCATTGATGACGCCGCCTTTGGTGAGTGCGCAGGGAACGGCATTTATGAATTACCTTTCCAATCAAGGATTTGGGACGAATACGGTAAGTCGAATGGCTTTGATCTTTGGAGTTGTTGGATCCTAATCATGCTCTTTAGGATTGGTTTGTGGAGGTCGAACTGTACGGTGGCACAAATTCGGCCATCAATAACATTCCGAGTGATGCCACAGCTTTCGCCAATCGAAACTCGACATGGACCATCCAGTTCTATACGTCCGCGCCCAACGGTGCACCTCCATTCCCTGCGGCTGGATTTACCCTCTTGGACGGTACGTTAGCCTTACTCAGTTATGAAAATTGGCACCCACTGATATTAATCTTTCGTTAGGAATGGTGAACAGTATAGTCAACAACAGTCCTGCAGGATGGACTTACGGGTTCGTTATTATAATGTTTATTACTCCGATGTTTAATTTACGTTTGATTCCAGGGCATATGCTAATTATATCGATGACCGTTTGGCTGACTGTGCGTTTCTAACAAACTAATTCAACAATCAATCAATATCACTGACTCTTTTGTGAAATATAGGGCAGCATTTGTATTATGGTGCAAATTATCCGCGCCTACAGAGTTTGAAGGATCAGTATGATCCACACGACGTGGTCAACTTCCCTCTTGCAGTCGAGGAGTAATAGAGTACGTGCCCGGGTTTGAGGAAACCGGACTTTATGTTTTTAATCCACCTTAATGTTATATCTCTCTACGATCCAGAAATGCAACTGACTTTCCTGTCAACAATGCGGTTGCAGTACCGATAGACGACCAAATAAACAAAAGATGATCGATAAGGAATTTGCTTGTTTCTTCCTCTACCCCAATACCGAGGTGCCCTTGTCCGTCTTTTACTTCGAATACAATGGCGACAATCTCGTTTGTCGGCTTTATATTGGAGCTACGTCTGCGGGTCATGGCAAACCTTGACGCTGTTTCTCTGATCCAATGCGCGAGTGTAAGTCGACCTGTCTAGCTATATCGTTTACGACACCTCAATAGAGCTTGAAATAGACTTGTAAAGCGTTATACGAGACCTTAAAAAACTCATCAGAGCTCAACTGTATCATTCAACTCCATCTAGAAGGGCTGAACGATGGACACACAATTGGCATGACTTCCGCTGATCTTCTTGAATATCTTCATCGCCGGCGACAGTTACAGGAATCTTTTGAATGGTCCAATTACGAGTCTATTATAATTCACAGGCCTCACACGGAGGAGAAGGGTGCTGACCCTCGCGAACATCTTCTCAAACTTGTGCCATGGAATACGGCGAGCAGCAACCTTTCGGCGATGCAGATCGGAATGATGGCGCTCAATGTTCCTTCAAACTTCTTTGCGATCGATTCATCTCAAGACGTCCTCGTGTGGCTAGACGGAGAAGAGCCAATAATGCGAGTACTTCTTCCTTCTGTACATTTATTCACGCAGTAATCGGATTGCCTTCTATAGAAACGACCCTCAGAATATCCAGGATCCGCCTAATATTCCAAAGATACATGTTCGTACCTTATCCACCGACATCCCTCACCCGATGGCACGAAACCATATCCTAGAATTTTATGACCCGTTTGATAAGGCCGCATTTTCGAATTTACATCACGTCCCAATGCAAATTGCACAAGACACGCTGGCATTTTTTGTTCACCTGCCTGGTCGGGACCCGCGCCTCATTGTCTGGAATTGGGTATCATCGGATCTAATATATGTGCGTTATCTCTTCTTCTTTTGAACTTAAACAAGATAAACCTCCTTGAACTTACAGGATTCTGGTTACGAACCTGCATCTCAGGGAACGCCGGACGGGACTTTTTGGCCACAGGCTGACTTCACTCTGCTTTCTCCCACGACTTACCTCGTCACTTCGCCTCTCGATTCAGGGTGTATTAAGCTATACACACTGGTAATGCAGGCACCTCATTATGGCCATGCTCTTCCTATTTCGGTCTCCCGTGAGAGATTTGGACAGACAACTCACATCGTCACTTTGCATTTACCGTTGCTTAAATCTGGGAATTATATTCAACGTCTAACTGCGGAGGCGGGGCCCAATGAAACGCAAGCACCCCCGCACAAGCCGGTAAAGCAAAAGGACGACGACCGCTTGCATATGTTCTCAGCACGTTACATGCGAGACACGAGCGATAGAGCAACCGTACTGTTTGTTCATCAACGCGTTCTTATGGCGTATCTTTCGCGTTTTTCTGCTAAGACTTCTGCTGGAATGGTTGATCCGGTTCAGGACATGCAAATTCTGGATGTTTCTTGGACGGAATGGGGCCCCAAAAATACCAGGGTCATTGAAACAATGGAAGAATTAGACTGTGGAAGGTCGGTTATAGTTTGTCTTTTCCTGTTTCCAGGAAGCTAAATATCAATTGGGTCATATTGGTCTTTGACAATAAGTGGTCAACGCGCTCTCTTGAGAGCCCATGAGTCGATGGGTCAGGAACTTACCTACGTCGAGGTCCTTGATTTTTCTCTTGCGGCATTGGTTGCTCACGGTCCTGGCACAAGCGCCTACTTTCCGGCATCGAATGGCTCAAATGGTGATATTGATATTGCATTGTTAGCAGACCCAGATAGAGAAAAGATCTGGCGCTATAGCGCGTCGACAAAGCTTTCGTCCTCCTCGCAATTTGTAGAAGATGTGGAGACTTATCTGCCATTTGCATCTGTGACATTTCCCCTCAAGGATCGGTATCACTACTACGTCCTGCATGAAGATGGGATTGCATCTATTTGTGTGAGTGAATTCACATCTCCTTCAATACGCGAAAAGCAGAAAGATGCTTGAATGTCGTTATATTTTTGTTGACGCACTGTATACAGAATTCGGCGACGGGCGCACTGTCGATCTTCGGTGCCTATACATACAATCCGGAGATTGATAAGAAGTTCCGAGCATGAGGATGGAGCTTTCGCTTTGGCTGAAGGAGGGTTATACCTACGCGTTGTTGCGCGATGTCAATGAATTAATGTCAGATTATATGCTGTAGAGTAGCCTGCCAAATACGGTTTGCAACCTACTATCAAATGGTTATATTATGAGGCGTTCCTTTAGCCTGGAAGTACCATGAACATAATGAGCGCCTAAGAACATGAGGGTGCTAAACGCTCTGACGAAATAGAATAAGTAGTCCGATTATGTATGCGTAGCTGTCCAATTTCTTACCTACAGCGCACGTCTTATTTACTATTTCTTAAGCCACGCATCAACGACGGAAGGATTCTGTGGCGTAATTTTTTGCAGCACACTTGTACAAGGATATTTTATTTATATGCAGTCGAATTCATTCACTGTGAGGCTCGGTTAGGTTGAAAATCAACCTAGCACATCAACCAACAATGGATTGATTTTAATGATGTTCTAGGATGATTTTCAGCGACCATAGGTTGGGAATCAGTACCATTTAGGATACTTACTTTAGGTCAAAAAACAACCAAAACTGTCCAAATTTCAGCCTATTAGATACCAGCTCATTTGGCACGTAGACAGTATGCATACATGGCATAAAATGGCATACAAGGCTAAAATCCCATATATTGAATACCCAAAATTTGAAGCATCCCCACACATTCTATGATGCAACTATCCTATTACTCAGCTTTCAATACATAGCACAGAAACACTCATATATTAATACTAATATTACATACATTGTCATACTCGACTGTACCTACATTTACACTAGTCAAGACGGCAGAGGAACAGGGCCAGTAAGCAGTATAAAGCTAAGGGACTTACTTACCTGCAGATGATACTCATCTTCACAGCACTGGTTGAGAACAAGAATGAGCAGGTGCATTAAATCAAAAATGTGCGGTATATACCTCGTCATCCTCAATCATCCTCATCAGATGCCGTCCTTCGCGCCGCCATCGTCATCATGCCCACCCGCTGGGATTCCCGTGCTGTGCTAAACGAATGCTAGAAATATTCGAGGTCACTTTCCGTGTAGCTGAAAGCCGAATTGGCTCGCAAGAGCTAAAATTGGGAAGGAATAACCACGCGTGGTAGAGGTAAAACGATATGTGCGTTATACTTACCGTGCTGATTTTTTTGGACTCCCAAACGCCTCGCGTTTGAAACGGTGGATCATACCCGTACACCCTATGCACGGCACCGGCCTCTAGGCTGTGGTTAAGGGGGGAAACACCGACCTGCGAAAGGGATGATGTGGACACGTCATTCCTTCATCGTGTTCCAGCCCGCCGGCGTGCCTCCCGAACGTGTGCATTGGCGTCGTTGGCACCATGCACGGCGCTGTGCGCACGGTTGGCGGGGCGCGTGGGATTCGTCTTCACCACTTAGGGCACGGGCTCGAGAGGGAATGGGGGGGAGGGAGCGCGGGATGGGCGGTGAGGGCGACGCGGGGCACGGTGCTTGGGGGCGTGGTGTTTGGGTGCAAAGTCCCCCTGGGGCGCCGGTCACCAGCGGAGAGGGCGCGAAAGCGCTGGCACACTGCAAGGGAGGGTCTGGGTCAGTGGGGGGATGTGCTGGGTTGGCTATGGGGCGCACCTGGTGGATCGCCCGTTTACTCTGGTCAGCCCTGGTATAGAAGGTGATGTGTCCTCGAATACTGGAGATATTCGAGGCCACTGGGACCGTACTGAGGGATGGTGGGACGAATGGAGAGAGTAGCTTAAGGTAAAGACAGTAACGATGGTTCGTTTTGTTATTGACCGGCAGTCTCCGACTCACCGGTCCGTCTCATGCGAGCCGTGCGACGTTGAACTTAGGGGAAAAAATGCAGATATCCCTATTGAAAATCAACAACAATTAGGTTGAACTTAAGTCAAATATTTACACTCATATTCAGCATAATTTTGGTTGAATGAATAGGTTGGGAATCAGTCTAAATTTATATATTGATTATCAACCTAAAAGCGAGCTGAAATTAAGTCAAAAAAATGTGCTGAAAGTTCTTACTTATATTCAGCACACTTTTGGTTGAATGACTAGGTTGAGGAATCAACCTAATATGTTGGTTGAATCTCTTCAACCTACTTTTCACACTAAAATTGGATGAAAGTTGATATTCACCCTACTGTTAGTTGAATTTCAACCTAAGCTACTCTCACAGTGATTTAACGTGGTGCCTTCTGCTTATCTTAGTCAAAAAAGCTACGTCCGTTTCCCTCGAACATCTATGAATGTGCATTCTATGATAAAGAAGTGATAGCTCGTGACAATGGCGCAAATTTACCCCTAGCTAGCTATCTTATCCCAATCTCTCAAGCGCCTCCCCACGACCTACGCTTGTAAGTACCACGATAACGATTTTGAGCACGATAACCACATATAATCTGGCGACATATCTGACTGCTTACCCAGACGCTCACAAGTGGCTTATATATATATAAACCCTTGATTGTCATCTTCATCGAACTCGATTGTGGCGAGCGCAAGGGCCCATATGCGCACGCCTCTCACGCCATCTCGCACCATTGCTGTGCTTTCTTGCAAAACATAAGAAGCACTTATTATTATTATCTCTCTGCGTCTCTCTCGAAACCAATATATACAGGCATGGATTCACATCTGCTCACTTGTGATTGACATCAATCAAACGAATATGGCCGCTACTCTCGTCTCCCGCGTTACCGATCTCTTCAGCTCCAGCGTCAATATCTCCGACAAGATTTCGGACGAGAAAACCGTGCAGATCGAAGGAGAATCTCAGGCGTCTGCCGCTGCTGTACAGCCTGATATTGCGTATTTGCCTGACGAAGCCAAGTGGAAGGCGCGTACGGCTAGACGCCTTGCTGAGAACCCCGATCTCCCAAAGACTCCTCTTCCTGCAGGATTCCCCCAGAAGCTGGAGTCCCCCCTTGTATGGGAGGGCAAGGATTGGATTGACGCCACGCAATGGGAGTACGACCTTTCCGCTGGACAATTAAAGGAGATTGACGACGCTGTGAAACATTTCAAGGGTACGCTTAGACTAAAGCATCGTCGTGCATCAGCCATCTTACTGACATGATATATCAACAATGAATAGGCAATTCCCCCTCCCCACACTCGGTCCTATCCTACGCGAGCTTTCTAAAGAGCTGCACACTGGGCGTGGCTTCTTCGTTCTGCGCACCATTCCCGTCGACAACTACACCCGCGAAGAGAACGCCATCATTTATGCCGGGGTTTCCTCCTACGTCGGCGCTAAACGCGGCGTACAAGACCGCGGCGAGGGCTCCGGCGTTGTGCTTGCACACATCAAGGACCTGACGGAGACGCACCCCCTCAAGACAATTGGCGCCCCCGCATACACTACTGATAAGCAAGTGTTCCATACAGATATTGGGGATATCATCTCGCTGTTCGTGCTCCAGACTGCGGTGGAGGGCGGCGTGTCGCGGATTAGCAGTAGCTGGAGGGTGTACAACGAGCTTGCAGAGACGCGTCCAGATCTTATCAAGACTCTGGCTGATCCTTGGGACCACGATACGTGAGCTTTTTGTAACATTTATAATTTCATTCTGAACTGCTAACAGGTAATGTAGATTCGGCGCCGAACCTCCTGTCATCACGCGTCCCCTCCTCTTCTGGGAGAACGAGCGTATCATTATCCTGGACCAGTACGCGCGCCGCATCTTCACGGGCTTCCTCGCGCTGCCGCGCTCTGCGAATATTCCTCCCATCACCGAGGCGCAAGCTGAGGCTCTCGACGCCGTGCATTTCATTGCGGAGAAGCATGCCCTAGGACTCAGCTTCCAGAAAGGCGACATCCAGTACATCAACAACCTGAGCATCTTCCACGGACGTGATGGGTTTGTTGACAGCCCGGAGCACAAGTGCGTTGCTTCTTTTCAGTTGAAGGCCTTATTTCTGATGTGAATCTCGTTTGCTAGACGCCACTTACTTCGTCTCTGGCTGCGCGACGAGGAGCACGCGTGGAAGCTTCCCCAACCTCTCGAGCCCACCTGGAAGAAGCTCTATGCCTCTGCCACCCCCCGACACAGAACGCTTCCCTCTAGAGCCGGAGAATCGCGACTTCGTTAAGAAGGGCGCCAAGTATGCCTGAGTGTTAGCTCGTTGGGCGGGCAAGTGCTGTTTGTACGATGTATTCGCCAAATATGTATTTCTCCATATTGTCCTCTCATGGATGTAACCGGTGCGAAATCAATGTAGTATGTTTGAGTAATAATGAGTGCAGTGGACAAGGTTGCTTGAAAGTTAAAATCAATCGAAAATCTGTCGACCCATTTTCATTTCTGTCAGTGAATTGAATAGTTGGTGTACCGTTAGAGCACTTGCAACGCATCCCCATAATATTTAGATTGACCCGTCAGCGCGTCAACATCACCTCCTCCTGAATGTCAACGATCAATCAATCAACAGGGTACCTCATCAAAGCAAAGAACGCGACTGCTTACAGCATAAGCCTACCTTGACTTCCTTCACCCACCACCATGCTTTCGCGATCGCTGGCGTGTTTCTGTTTTATGAGGTACAGTACACCCTCCAAAACTATAGCATGCGATGCACTTGGACACTGCGCGTTACTTCTGCGCAGGAGTTGTCGAAGGTGAGGCGCACGCTTGGCCATCTTTCGTCCTATGCTCAACTCAGCTGGACGTCAAGTAGCGAGGAGATAATGGTACTTGTGAGTGCCTCTGAATCCCTTTGCGCTCTAAAATTTCCCTTTTTTGCGCATATGCGCTGTTGCGCTCCGATATCCATACTTCCTTGTGAGCCCACCATTCCATCGTGTATATGCTGTCTAATAACCAAACTTGAGGCACATAGGAAGGCCATTTTCATTTCGAACGGGGTGCAGGACGACGTGGAGAATGAAAGAGACGCACCTAGTCAACGAGAACGCCGGCAAATACACTGAATTCAACTCTATCTGTCGCGATTCACTGAAAGGAAATTTTGTGTTGGGAATACCTGCATATCGCACGAAGTGAGCACCATCTCTGATATGTATATCACTTACTGATGCATCTTCCCGCAAACTTGGACCTTCGGTAGTCCCGACGTAGCGCATACAAAAGCCATCTTAGAAGATCAAAGCTGACGGTAAATTCATTCCGACACAGAATCCAAAAAACAGACTATCTTATCAGTAAGCCAGAACGCATATATATTAAGTACTTTTGGCGTTCAATCGCCCCTCTGCTTCTTCACCGCCGCCTAAACATCATAATCAGCAAAGAATGTAAAACCCAAAGTCCAAATGAAAACTCACATCAATCTCCTTCCTAAACATCTCAGCCACCGCCTTCCGATTCACCTTTTGCGCAGCCGTCACTAGCCCGTTCTGCGGTGTCCACTCCTCAGAAGTAAGAATTACTTCTTCCACATCTCCATCCGCGCAAAGCCGTTCTTCCGCGCTAAAGCATTACATTGATCAAGGACCAGTTGACGTGAGCGAGGGTCGGCGCAAAGTTCTGCGAGAGGGGCATCTGGAGAAGGGGTGGGTGCAGAAGAAGTGGAGTCGCCGTTCTCGGCGTGCTGCTTCCTGACCCACTGGGAGTGTCGCCATTCTCCACGAAAGGGCTCTTCGTGCATTAGCGATCGCAGCGTCCGCCGCAGACCTGATCGCCTTTCCTAGGTGCGTCCTCAGTCCTCTGTGTAGCGCATGCGCCAAGTTCGTTTATGCGGGTAGATAATGGCGACGGGCTGCGTCATATATGGCTCCGCATGCACGCATAGGTTAGCGATGAGGTCGCATGACTTGTATACCGCCTCCAGCCGCTCGAGTGCGAGTACTGAATGATCAGGTTAGACGACGAGATAAAGAAAGAGGAAAAAAACGCACCTCTCCTCCCTGCAGTTTCACCAGATTCTTCACTCGATCGATCAGATTCAGTGTCCCATCCTCATTCCACTGGCCTATGTCTCCCGTTCTGAACCAACCATCCGACGTGAAGATCGTCTCGTCTTCATTCAGGTCTGGACGGTTGAAATACCCTTTCGTCCGATGGACCGCGGATCAGAACCTCCCCCTGTTGGAGGTGCGAAGCCATCCCAGTGCCACTGCTGTTGTCGTTATCGCGTGAGGCAGTTGAGGTGAAGTACCCTAGCTCGGGGCAGTCTACAAGCTTGATCTCGGTGGATGGCCCTGGGACACCGACTGACCCTAAATGGGCAGAGAGCTCGGGAGGGAGGAAAGCGGCCAATCCGGAGCACTCCGTAAGCCCATAGCCTGGATTCCAAAGTTAACTAACGCAGGAAAAGAGGATCTTCAAACGCACCCTGAATAAGAGTCATAACCGCCACGTTAAAGAACTCGAGCGTGTCCAGACTCATTGCCGCACCACCACTCGCCGCAAAAGTAATTTGCCCGCCCATCGTCTCCCTAATGACCTTTAGCACTGTGTTGTCGATCACCCAGTTCACCCCCGGCACATACGGGCCAACATACTTCTTCAGCCTCAAAGACAATGCGAACGCCGTTTTCGTCAAGAATCCTGCCGAATTGACCTTGCCCATCACTGCCTTCTTTAGGGTCTCATACACAGCCGGAACGCCAAAAAATACATTCGGCTTGAACTCGCGCAGATCGCCCTTACAATTCCGGACACTCGCATCTGTAAGCGTCTTTACGCGCGCATAGCCGCATGTAATGCCCACGAACAGCGCACAGAGCTCGACGATGTACTCGAGGACATGCGCCAGTGGAAGGTAGGCGAGATAGCGGTCGCCTGCGGGGAGATGCGGGCCAAACACGAGATGCACGGAACCCGATAGCGGAAATGAGGTTTCGGTGTGTGAGGCAGACGCCCTTCGGATTGCCTGTGGAACCGGAGGTATACATGATGCACGCGAGGTCTTCTGAGGTGGGTCTTCGTGAAGATAGAATGCTGGGAGGGATGTCGCGTCCCAGGGTGCGTAGTTCGTCAATATGCAAGGTGCGTATTGGGGTGGAATCGGTGCGCAGGGTGCGAATTTGATCGAGGTGAGCGGGCGATGGGGTCCCATCATATACGACAAATTTGACGGAGGGGGTTTGAGGAAGGGCTTTGATGAGCATGGGGAATAATCCAGGATTGGTGAAGATGCCGATACAAGACGGTTCTCGAATCGAGTGGACGAGGCCCATTTCGCCTAGTGTGTCATACGCGGTCGCTATCGTTGTCGATATCAGCGCACATGCCTGCGACATGATCTGCCAGTTCGGACTGCTAATGGTGAGCCAAACTTCATCGCAAAGTAAGAGTTTACGTACCTTGTCTCTGCGAAGATATCCACCACTGCTCCCTTCTCCACGCCCAATGATATCAAGCCTCTCGCTGTCTCTCCTATTATCTCCTTCAGCTCCATATAGTCGACGTATCGATAATCGCTCAACTCGAAATACTTCCACTTTTTCATCTCCACCACTGCCTTGCCATCAACCCACTTGCGCACCTCCTTCTCCTCTTCATGCACATCGAGCACGTCGCGCCACCCAAGCGCTTTGCGATTTCCATACACGCGTGCTGTGTAGTCAATGATGTCGGAAGTCGTATCGATTCCCTCTGCCGGCTGGGTGACGAGCGCATCTTTGTGTATCGCCAGGCGTCGGATGCCAGTCTCGCCTGCGCGGACGGGCGGGGAGACCTCGACGGAGACGGGGCCGAAAAAGCCTTTGGGGCGGAGGTTGGTGGTCATGCGTCAGAAACTATGGCGAGGTGAGTATTTCTATGGGATGATCACTGATGTGGGGGTGGTGGAGAGTATGTGGCGTTCCACGTTTCGTTAAGGCTGTTTATAAAGTAAGAAAGAATGACGGTGAAGTCATGGGTGCATTAAAACAGCCCTATTGGTTCCGCGCACCACCCGGACGCATCCTCGGGCCCCATTCGGTCATCATTCACACGCTCATTACCTGAAGGGTGGTGCAGGCCCCTGTACCACTAACGCATGGAAGGCTATGGAAGGTAAGTAGATTATGCTTAACCTTCAATGTATATTCGAAATGAGGAAGACCATACAGAAATGCTAGCAGTTTGCCACCCTTCGTCGGAAACCACACAGCTGACTGCAACTGATTACCAATGATTTAATTTACCATCCTATCTTCGTAACACTCAACGCGTTCTGGGCCTACTATGCTCGCCGCTCAGAGGCGCCTCAATGCATCTACCTCTATTCCGAACCTTCCACACCTGTGCGAAATCACATGGAGAGCTGTTGCACTAATTCATTCGCCGCATAGACTGGCAAGTTAAAGTCAACGCATGTATACCTTCCTGGGAAACCAGAAATGCACAAATTCTGCGCATACATGTAATATATATCCTTCATTATGACTAAACATTACAAAAGGGCTCCCTCCAATAGATACAGGGATTCAAAGTATATTCTATTGCCTTTAAAATCCATGAGAATGTTCTCCACCGGCACTGATCACTGGTAGTGTTGCCCGGTCTGACTCGGTCCGGTCACGGTCTGACTTTGACGGTTTGAGGACATCGGCCCGCTGGGAGAGACTGAGACTGAAGACTGAAGACTGGAAATTGCCGATGCCTCGTTGATGGCCTCTCGGCACTCCCTTAACTCGCACAACCACGCACTGTTGCGTGTATTCTATCACCTGTGGTGTGGGGACATATAATGTCACTGGTGAGCGTTTGAACTGAAGAAAATTATGGGCATGTCGAGGACGATCCCAGACCGAAATGCGTCAAAAAAAATACTGTCAATAATTTTGAACTATTTGAACCTTTTATTGCCTTTTATTGCCGCTGCTCCACTAGATATCCCCTTGAGATTAAAAATCAGAAATAGCAAGCAAAAAGCAATGTACATACCCAATCTCTAAGAGTATAATTGAATCATAGGTATGGAAGACAAGAATAAATCACAGATACCCTACTAATGTATCCAGAACAATCTACTCTTTGGTGTGCATCGAGCGCACAACTAGGCCGCTACCAGTAAGTATGCAGGCAAGCTTGGTTTAGGCTAAATTTTTCTCATTACAAGTAGTCAATGTAGTTGAACCTAGGGCGCTGTTGACGCCGACCTGCGCAGGAGTGTCCTGCGCTAGCAGCGAAAGTACCGTACAGGTTAACGCTCTTGAGGACTTTGCGGGCCGATGAATGGATTTTATGGCTCCATTTTGGCATAACCGCGGATCAGCCAATATTTGCTTGCATCGGAGTATGCTGTCCGAGTGGGTAAAATTCCGGCGAACACTTTTTTGTAATTTAGTCAATGCGTGCCATAACACCTTGTGACCTCTTTATTGCTATTTCTAACTCTTATTAGTTACTCAAATACAAAAATTACGCCGCGCGCAAACACTTATCGTTCCACTGTGATGCCTGTGGCGTGCATCAGGCGTTCGAGGAGACTTCGGAGAGGGAGTAGACGAGGGAGTGTGACCCACTCAAGGAAAGCAGTTAGAGATGGATGCTCGGCCCGAACTAAGTGCGCTGTAAGGCTCGCCTACGCCGCCGTGTTACCCAGGCAGGGTCCTATCACCCAGGTCAGGAGGCTAGACGACCAGTCATGCCGATGGGAAGCATATCCGTGCTATCACAGGGGTCTTGGGTGACCGAGTCAAAGGTATAATATAATCTAGAGAGAGAGAGGAAGCCAGCTGGCAACCTCAACATATGGACATGTGACTATCATGTGACTACAGTACACTACGGTCCTCTGACATGTACAAGGTACTATCCAGGTATCACACGCACACAAAACACTTTTACTTGCGCGCAAACACTTTTACTGCGCAAACCACTTTTGGCCCCACGCAAACACTCTTAAACAGTTAAGGCCTGCGCAAACACATTTACCTGTGCGCGCACACATTTATACCTCCGCAAACACTTTTACTCCCCCGCAAACATTTAGCGCAACATTGAGCACTACAAAAGACTTATGGCCGAAATGCCGAGATTATGTAATTGATCCTTTCTCGGCATTGGCTAACTCTGCCGGGAAACCAAGCGGAGACTGAGAAGGACTACAGTGTATTTGAATTCAAATTAAGCTGTAAGTACTCAAACTCAATAGATAATTATTGAATAGGACACTCCAGCAACACGAAGTCGTTCAATCTCCGCTGCCGGTGTTCGGCAAGAGTTAGCCGATGCCGAGAAAGGATTAATTACATAATTTCGGCATTTCGGCCATAAGTCTTTGTAGCGCTGATGTTGCGATATAAATGTTTGCAGGGAGTAAAAGTGTTTGCGGGAGTATAAATGTGTGCGCGCACAGGTAAATGTGTTTTTGCAGCCTTACATTGTTTAAGAGTGTATGCGTGGGGCCAAAAGTGTTTGCGCGGGCCTAAAAGTGTTTGCGTGCAAGTAAAAGTGTTTGTGCGGAACAATAAGTGTCTGCGCGCAAGGTAATTTTGTATTTGAGTAACTAATAAGAGTTAGAAATAGCAATAAAAGGTCACAAGGTGTTATGGCACGCATTGACTAAATTACAAAAGTGTTCGCAGAATTTTTACCACTCGACAGCCATATCGGAGGCCTTCGGCGATGCTCAATGCCGAGTCTCCGAGTCTCCAGTCTCGGGTCTCCCCCAGCGGGGCCGACCTTTTGGACGGTTTTGGTAATTAGTAGATAACCAGACCGAGCCGACGCGGCTACATCAGCAAGATCACAATTTGCTTGTCGCCTTTTTTCCGCTTTTTGACTTGTCAAAAGTTGATGTAAAATGAATCTTATTATTGCAGATTTCTACGTACATAGGTAGTATACGATAACATGTAGAAATTCACGAATTGTCGAGGTTCTGACTGTTGTCCAAAAATAGATTCCCTGCGGCCCAATTTGTGGGTATTTTTAGCACATTTTAGGTGAAAAGGAGGGAAATTTATGTAACTTTTTGCTGATTCGGACCTAGCTTTTTCCGAAAGGAGCTTTTCGGCTTTTAGGCCGCTTTTTCGACTTGCACAAGTCGAAAAAAGTAAAATGTGAAACTCCTGATGTACGCACGGTTAAAACCGTTTCCGTAGACCAAATATGGATGCAATGTTCGTGGCACAGATTCTGCGTCGTTTCGCAAATAAATTTTGCTTGTTATGCTAATATACTCGGCTTAAAATCAGTCTGACTCAGCGGTTTGAGCGGAGTCGAGCCAAACCGCGGCAACACTACTGATCAGCAAGCTACCAATTTACCTTTGCACTTATCTCCGCTTTTGAGCTTTTTAGTGTGGAAATAAAAAGCTAAAAGCGTGGAAATCGGACGAAATCAATGTTTTGACAGCGCCAATATGTGGTTTCGACCTGGCATTTTTTACTTGTTACTTTCGCGCTTTTTGCCGCATTTGGCGGTTGCACAACCGGAAAAAAGCAAATTGTTAACTTCCTGATCCGGCCCGGTGCCTAAACAGGATTATCGGAGCGCTTGTAAGGGCGCATCAAGCAGTATGGACGGCATAGGCGGCACGCGCTCGGATCAAGAGTTGGGCTTTTTGCCGCAATTTTGATGGGATCTCAAAAGACCAATCGAAAGATCCCTTCGTGGACGACAATCGATGGCGATGACGGCGCTGTACTGAGTACTGAAGCCAGCTGAAGCCTCAGGTGAAGTGAATGAAAATAAGAAGTTCTCGAATCCAAGCGGGTGAACGAAAAAGGAGATACTTGCTGATCGCTCAAAGGCCAGCATGCGCTTGCTGCGCTCCGGACCATGCATTTGAAGATCCCCTGAAGTCTAGCATCTTCAGCTAGAGTACTATATTCGTAGAAGCCTAAAAATTACGCTTGCCTCTGATGCTATTATTGCTGACTCATAGGCCAGATTGCCACATAAATAACTGTCACCTGGAGTCATTGCTTGCAATAACTGCTGAACTCAGAAGAACACTCAACATATTATAGGGTTACATGCCGAATTAAATTTAAGCGTGTGTTTCAATTGCTTGTTAAAAAGCAGAATGAAGAACTGAATTCCCTTTCCAAGTTCTGACTTGTAACCTCCACGAATGGATAACGTGAAGACCGATGGTCTTTTCAAACCGAATCTCTGATTTCTGCGGTGTACAGCTTATAAAATCAACAACTACACCAGCGAAGACAAAGCCGGGACCCCTTGGCCTGTCGCACATAGGGATATGAATCGCATAACTTCAGGGGAATCTGAGGAGGCTGTACTCCGAATTAAGTACACGCATAATAGCATTTTCTAGGCCACTCGTACAGCAATTTATACTCCAAAAAACACGCACAAACTGAGCCACTAAACTTCAGCAAAGTATTTAAAGGATCACTCTTTTCGAAATTTTTGGTATCACTCTCTAAATTTTCCTCTACAAGAACAACACTATGCTCACTCTCAATCCACTATAACTGCCTCAGGTCGGGCGCAGAAACATCACTGTCTATACAACCTCGGCTGTGGCCACTGGTCAGCCTCTGCGGAAACGTCACTATCATCGAAATAAAGGGCTCTGAGTCCAACGTCCACTCTGAATCCCCGAATCGCAATCCGACTTCTGATGAGCGCTTGAGCGACGCAAGCCGAGCGCATATGTGATGGGCGTGACCCGAAGGCGACATCTGCGAGGAGGTCGAAGACGGTGCGACGTCAATGTTCAACCCCCTGAGGATGTGCGCGGATACTACTGGACTTCAAACTGTTTTTACGGGCCTACGAATTCATCGACGACCTATTACCAACTACAGTGCCCTGCTCCTCACTCATACATGAATGCGCCGCCTGGTGCGAATCCGTACTTCCGCGCTGCATCCTAATGCTTGGCAGAGTGTCAACACCAGCCACAGTTCTCATATTCACCACATTCCAGTCGGGAACCATACATCGTTTGGCTATCCTTGGGCGCCTAATGGCTATCACACCGTGAGCACGACAAATGTTAACTCGGGAAATGTGTCTACCGTATCTATGGTAAACTGTGGCAATGACAATAGTCGCATTGACTATGCTACCAGTGAGTTTTCTGTTTTAAAAATCCCTGAATGTTCCTAATGATCTGACAAGGTGGCTCTTCTCGCTCGAAGAGGAAGAACGCAAAGAAGCACTGATTTGTACTATTATGGCTCGTCAGTGCTTGGTGGAATGTCGGGGCCCGAATTTAGTCTTGTTTCCTCTTCATTCGCGCTTGAGTACTTTTTAATTTCCATCATAATGTGTATATACTTGATCATGAGCGATTGTTGTAAAGTGCATCTGGCATACCTTAGATAAGATAAGATAGTGTGTGTGCATGTTTGAACGTGTGATTCGGAGGCAAGAACCAGTCGATGCTCCTTCAAAGAAGTTCATCGTCCGTTTAGCGATCATCTGGATCCACCATGGATGGTCTTCAATTCGTCCTCCTGGATCTCTCGGCGCCGCTCGTAGATTCTTGGAAACTGGCAATTTCTCAACACATCCCTGAAGCTTACCGGAACAACTTTTCGATAGTGCAATCCATTCTCGCCGACGTAGCCCCGCCGTACGACAAATTTGACTGTATCGTGTCACCAGCAAACTCGTACGGGCGTCTGGATGGCGGGTGCGTGTTATTTACTCTAGAATTATTGCCCAGTTATTCATTGTGAGATAGGTTTGATTACTTCTTAGCTGAGGCTCTGTCTCCAGACGACATCGACGCTGCAACCAGCGTAGCCCAAGCGTCCCTCTATCGACAATGGAAGGGATTCGCACCTCCTGGAACATGTACTATCATTCATTTAAAGGGCTCAGTGTGTGAGAACAATGCGCACAAGTGCGCCTTCATCGCTCTATGCCCCACGATGCGCATTCCTGAGGGCGTCGGTTGGAATCGTGAGATTGTATACAATTGTATATGGTCGCTGCTCGTCGCTTTGGACCATCACAACAGATCAGTGGATGTATCTGGGGAAGGGACCAAGATTCACACAGTTCTAATGCCGGGATTGGCGACAGGGGTTGGCGGCGTCCCCCCGGAGCGATGTGCGCAACAGACTGCGCTAGCCGTCCGAGATTTTATCGAAGCCTGCGCAAACGAAGAGAAGTGGAGCAATATACAATGGGATCGCGCTATTGAGTTTGCTCAGGACTGTCGTCGCACCTATCGAGATATTCATTAGTTTTAATTATCTAGTCGTAGAGATATTCTCAGCTGTTTTCATTGTCTTTTCAGGTTACACATGGTCATACATTTGATTATACCTAGTTTGTACGAGTATTGACGCATTTAGGTTCCCAGATACGTATTATTTCTGCGCACTTGTCATTACTCCGTCATCTAAAGTAACTCGATTCAAGGCAGTTTAAGGACACCCTTGCAGAACGCGTCGTTCATCACGATGGAAGTAACAGATGTTTACTTTGTTCAATTAACTGCATTTATATGGTGGAGTCTGCTAAGCGGCGTCATTTCTTTAAGATTGACGAGCCAATGCGCATACTATACAGCATTTCCGTCAGATAGGAGTGACATTTCAGTAACAGCTTAGAAAGAGCTGTTTATGGCGGCGACAAGTTAAAGGCTACTTTTGCTTTTGAAACATGAACATGAATAAAAAGGATTATTGAAGTTGTAAGAGCGATAGAATAAAAATCAAGTTTTGAAAGCAAGAAACGGGGCGCCATCATGCCTGCTCCTGCTCAAAAACTCGTTCGGAATCAGCGCTGAGCTTGTTCGGAAATTTCGAGAAGCCACACACTCATCCAATTGCTATATATATGAGCCAAGCTTCAGAACATGGTGAAATAGATCTCTATTTCCATCTCTGGTATGGGCTCGAAAAACTTTATGATTATCCGAGCTCAACATCGCTTTCTGCGAATTGATTCATTTCCGAATTCTATCTTGGTATCCGATATTTATCACAAACTCGTCATCATGAAATTGTTCGGTGGAGGAAACAGAAGAGCGGTGTGTATCAACGTGCCAGATACTGCGCACCGCTTTTGATTTTTAAGGGGTCCTCGTTGAATGTATAATAATGCGATACCCATTCTATGTTGGTTCTATAAACGGTGCATTTTATAAGTGTCAGGTGGGCTCAAAATTACCGTTATAACGGCAGTGTCAGTGTGCAGCATATTGTATGTAACGTTTGCTTTGCATTTTGTTTTACAGCCTATACCATGATACGATGAAGGAAGTTGAAGTAAGCGATCGGTGCGATGCGTAGGAACGTCCCAATGCGTATGCGTACCTTACTTGCGCTTGATGCGTATCTTCCGAATATCATTTACATTGAAACACCGCTAAATGCCCTGTGCATGCAACACAAATGTGCCCTGGTACTTGAGGCAAACATCACACGGTGCATGTCGGCCACGTCCACCCTATGCATCGTGTGGCGGTGCCTTCCGTCACGGACTAGAGGAAGTCGTGCGTACCCACCGGATCGCACCAGCTCCTGAAAAAGTGGGTACGAACTGGATCGTAGGCCATCGCCAGAAGGGTGATGTGGATTCCGACGCGCCGGAAATACAGTGAATTTCCACTGGATTTGTGGCGTTGGTTAGAATACGCCTGTTTTGAATTCTTGCGTTGCTGAATTCAGGCATTGTAGCTACACTCAGAATATCAATATATTACATTTTGGCCAGCCAATATATACATGTGCTGTAGGTAACAGGAAAACAAGAAAGCAGATAGCAAGAGGAGAACAGTGTAACACATATATTACATCAAATGTGGGGCCAGCGCTTAGCAGTGGTAGGAGGGTTGGTCGCTGCGTCCTCCCCTCGCGCGCAGGCCGTAGGCCGTACCAAGATAAGTGTCGCACCTGCGGGAGGACGTCGCATGCGCAGAGTCCCTGCGCAGGAACATCAGAAATGTCACAAACGCAGGGTATACACTTACCTGCGGCGGCCCTCGTATCCAAAATCTCCTCCCCTCGCATCCCGCCGGAACCTTGCGCGTCGTCCGTCGTTCGTCCTACGATAGCGTTCGCGTTCGCGATAGGAGGCCTCTCGTTCGTTTTCGCTGCGCAAGCGTGTTAGAAACGTCGTGAAAAGAGGGCGGAGACTTACAATATAATCTCCCTCTTGAAGCGCAATTCCTCGAATCTTGTGTATCGACCTCCCACGGATCCCCTCCAGAACATCGGGCGCTGTCCATTGGTGTAGAAGTGGGCTGTTCCGAGGTAGTCGCGCCTTCGCTGTCCGCGCGAAATACGCGACCCGTGTAATGATTATCAATGCCGTGGGCTTCATGCCTATCCATTAGCACGGTGAGTGATGAGATATTAGACAAAATAATGGACTTACACGACATAGAAAGAGCAATTCCATGGACAACCCTTTAACTTGGCGATCACTGCAGGTACCTTCCGCCTTAAGAGGTCTTTTTCTCTACACAGAACGCCCGAGTCGCGGCGGATAGCGATCGTACACATTGGAGATGAGAATGGAGTGGTGGAGAGCTGAGAGTGAGTGTATGTAGTGTGTTTGAAAATTTATACCTTGTCATCGTTTGAACATGTTTGAAGTACAACTCGCTGAGTCGTCAAGTCATGCCCCCCTTCCCCCCCAATCTCTTTCCATGTCTGTCCATGGCACATGTTACAGACTGCATTGTAATATGTTCTACTTGGTACACCCTTTATGTCTTTACACAATGTCTGGAGTAAGTAACTGAGGACTTCAGGAAACACCATCTTGGGCGCTTAATATGATCTAATTTAGGAAGTAATAACTGTATGCGGTAAATGTAACCGGCTGTAATAGATACTCCCGTGACGTGTTGTGACGACTGAAATTACACCGGCTGTGTCCGGCATCGACGCGAGGACGTCACAAGCGCAAGTAGCCCACAGAGTCGATGCCCAGATCGACCCACTTACTGTAGGGCGATTCTGTAGGACTTCTACAGCAGTTAATTCTAAAATCGCTCCTGCCGGGGAGCCGCTTTTGAAATAAAGTGTGTGTGCACTAGATCATAAGTCGCGTCTGTAATCTAGTTCACTCACAATGGATTTCAAGCCGCATTCGTAATCTAGTGTGCATGTACTAGATCATGAGCCGCGTCGGTAAACTAGTATGCCTCCACTATATATCAGGTTGCGTCTGTAAATTAGTGTGCGTGCACCATATTCCAAGTCGCGCCTGAAATTCGGTGCGCTTACACTAGATTCCAAGTCGCGTCTATAATCTGGTGTGTATGCACTAGATCATGAATCGCATCTGTAATCTAGTTCTCTCAACTAGATTCCAAGTCATGCCTATGATTTGGTGCGCGTGCACTCAATTAAGAGGCGCATCCAAAATTTAATGTGCGTGCACCGGAAAGATCAAATCCAAAATGTCCAATGGCCTGGTAGCACTGTATGGCGTTCAGAGCGCAGCATAATCTGGGCCCAATTTTTTAGCGCAACACATCCGTAATTAAGTAGGTGCGTCTGTTTAGCATCTGTAATCCGGTACTAGACTCAAAGACGCGCATGTAATCTGGTGGGCGTGCATTACATTATGAAACACATCTGTAATTTGGTCGCTTGCACTGGATCAACATGAGTCCATAATCTGGTGAGCGTGCACCGGATTATGGGAGGATCTGTATTCGGTGCGCGTGCACTGGATCTCAACACGCGTCTATAATCTGGTGAGCGTGCACCGGATTATGGGACGCATTGAAATTCGGTGCGCGCGCACTGGATTCCAACACGCGTCTGTAATCTGGTGAGCGTGCACCGGATTATGGGATGCATTGAAATTGGTGCGCGCGCACTGGATTCCAACACACGTCTGTAATCTGGTGAGCGTGCACCGGATTCCAGCACGCGGGGAAAGGAGGAAAAGCAGTGTGGCGTAAGTGAATGCAGGCACTTTCTGGCCCCTCACGCACTTCCTCATTTACTTTTGCTTGTACTCTACTCACTCACTCCTCTGGGCTTTTCTGTTGCCGAGTCAGGCTCCCACGCTCCGCGCACTGACATCGGCGACTCATAATCGTATCCAGCGCATGGAATAGACTTGAAATAGCGTCTAACGTTTATAATGTACTCATATAAAGGTTACAAAATTGTTTTTATAGTATAACTTGCTTGCAGGAGTATAATATGTACGTTGCCGTGGTTGTTGGGGGCCAACAACCACGGCAATGCCGCAAATAATTCTCACAGTCCTTTACGGAGGCGGCCTGCAATGAAAGGCGTCTGTAATCTGCACTAGATTATGGGACGCGTCTATAATTTGGTGCACGCTCACCAGATTATAGGACGCGTCCGAAATCTGGCGCGTGCGCACTGGATTCCAGTCGCATTGTAATCTGGTGAGCATGCACTAGATTATGGGACGCGTCTATAATTTGGTGCACGCTCACCAGATTATAGGACGCGTCCGAAATCTGGCGCGTGCGCACTGGATTCCAGTCGCATTCGTAATCTGGTGAGCGTGCACTAGATTATGGGACGCGTCTATAATTTGGTGCACGCTCACCAGATTCGCGTCCCATAATTTGGTGCACGCTCACCAGATTACAGGACGCGTCCGAAATCTGGCGCGCGCGCACTGGATTCCAGCTCGCATTCGTAATCTGGGGTGCATGCAGTAGATTATGGGATGTGTCTATAATCTAGTGCACGCTCACCAGATTACGGAACGCGTCCGTACTCTGTTGAGCAGCCGATGCCTTGACAATCCTGCCAATTTTCTTTTTGGCACGTTGAAAACTAAATTCTAGTATAAAATCGATTGAATTTTAAATACGCCATGGTTGGAAGTACTATATGGCGTTCAAAGCACACCATAAATTGTGTCAAACCTTGTTGCGCTATGCCATCTATAATCTGGTGCGCGTGCGCTAGATTTCAATTCGCGCCTGTGGTCGCACTAAATTCCACGTCGCACCTATAATCCAGTGTGAGTCACATCTGAAATCTGATGCGTTCACACTAGATTCCAAGTCGCATCTATGATCCGGTGCGCTTGCACTAGATTGAGAGACGCGTCTATTATCTGGTGTGCATGCACCGCATCATGGGACTCTTCTATAATTCGGTGCGTGCACCCTGGATTAGATGTCACTTTAGACTAATCTGGTGTGGGAGCACCATATATTGACCATATCATGCACCTTATCTTGTGCACTGGAAGGGGTGTGAATTTATCTTGCTGTAAGTATGTTCGACTCCAGCGTACTGAGGGTTTGCAAACTAGTGAATCGGGCTAACTATTCACTGTAAGGATGACAATAACCACCGCCAGCAATCCACCAATTTTTCTTCACCAACAGGCCTGCAGTATCTGGAGCCGACTTACTTCTGTTGAAATCGACTTCTAGAAGATACGTGCTGGGATCATAAAGGGTGGGGTTCTTCAACACTAGATCTATATCGTCCTGCACCGCGGTTTCCTGGAGGAGCTCTGGCAAACCAACAGAATGCGAATCGTCCAATATTCCGGTGCGGCGAATGATGAGGAAGTGCCCTGACACATATAGTCCGCGCCATAGACCACCTTCGACTTTGAAACCTTCGGTTGTATCGAGTTTGAACCAATTTAACTTCTTGCAATTGAATATCTCCAGAGGCGTTGTAGCAGGGTCGAGAATTTGAACAAGATCGGGATATGCTGAATATATGAAATTGCTGCCCTCGATGAATAACCGTATCCAAAGCGGGTAGAATGGACCTTCCTGGTGACAGCGAATGGTTGATGAGTAAGGGATGAAGCTTGTGTTGACGAAACTCTCCTACCTCAAAAGGCTTGTCGTATAAGTACATCTCTACGACATCGTAGTATTCAAGTTCAGGCCCTCCAAGTTTGGCGTAGAAGGGGCCCATGTCAGTGACCTTCAACTGAGGGCTTGACACTTGGTGAACATCATTAGCAGAAGAGATGGGTGGTGAAAATGCTGGAGACTGCATGGAAGAACAATACAAATGGACGGTGCTCAAAGTTAGACTGAGAGATGAAATGTGGTGGTTGTCCATGGGTATTTGGGGTGTCACTGTGTTAGACGAAAGCAAGTTGAGTAGGGTGAATGTTTCCGAACATTCACAAAGCACAGAAGATCTAGTGGGTGTCCACCAGATACCAGCAAGCCAATGGGTGCCGGAACTCAGTGGATATGCACTTGATATTTGTGGCGTCGGAATTCAGTTGGTGCGCACAGGACTTTGTGAGCGTGAGTAACCGCCTGACTAAGGAAAAATGACGAGGACGGCGCCCCAAGCTCGCAGCGCTCCAAAATCCCGACACGCTCAAGCCACCGATCACAGAGCCACGCCAGAGGCCAATGATCGAGATCAGTCCTAACCGAAATACCGCATGCGGTAATTGCGCAACCAGGTCTCACAAGTCTTATCTGGGACGCCATTTCAAATTAGGCGCCCAAGATAGTCAAGCGTGAATATCAAATAGGGGGAACTCACCGAGTCAGAAACAACAGGGGAACACCAGAAAAGGATTAGTAGATGGGCTCACTGAGTCAGAAAACTTAGGGGAACATGGAAATGACTAGGAATCGAGAGCAAAGCGGAAGCGGGCACGGAGGCGAAGGAAAACAAAGTCAGAACAGACAATTTAGCTACAGTATAAGAATGAACATGTAAAATATGGACCGGCAGTGAAGAATAGATCCCCACTCAACAACCAAAGCTCAGAATTTCGAAGAACATAGTCTCGTTTCGTTTTAGTTCGCCCTCCTTTTCTTATCTCGCTCTCGGAAATAAATATCTCATTGATATTTTATTTTCAAAATCTAATCTACTCCGACTAATTCCTTCGGGCAAAGTCTCCCTTGGCGAACACACCATTCGCCGCTCGCACCACTTATCACACTTTCAACTTTCTTACTCATATTGATTAGAGGGACAGAGAAGGACAGCTAAGCGTCTAGAACTCATCAGGAACAACATAAACCAGTTTCAGATCACGTTGTAAAATAGATTGTAAACGATGCGACATTCGTACTAATGAGCCCTATTTTCCAGTTCCTCGACCGTAGCTTCCATCTGATCTGTTGGAGTCCTGGAATGCTGCTCGCTAGTGAAAGGTAAGTTAGGCAATCCTTTCAATAATGCCAAAACATCCTTCGTGGAATGCTCCGCCAATTTCTCGACAGTTCTTTGAGTCTGAATGCATAGTATTCTGTTAGCGTACTCGGCCGTCCCATGATCCAAGGCATAGAGGTCATCGAGCACGAGGTGGCTAGTGGCTAAAAACGAGTTGATAACAAATGCACGAACCTGCGGCGTCAGGTAGTCCATCCCCATAGATTCTGTGTAGTTAGGGAACCGAGGGTTTCTGGAACCGATCGTCCAGGTTTTCCAGAAAAAAAAATCCAGCAAGACATCCTCGATGTAGCAGCCGCAATTCATAAACATCAGGAAAAACCATATTCTCCCTAGGT
The DNA here is from genome assembly GCA_009935795.1 of Pholiota adiposa. Taxonomy (NCBI): domain Eukaryota; kingdom Fungi; phylum Basidiomycota; class Agaricomycetes; order Agaricales; family Strophariaceae; genus Pholiota; species Pholiota adiposa. The sequence continues at coordinate 169,141 of QEYC01000170.1, read as the reverse complement.
GAGCTTGTGAATCTTGAAGAGCCACCTAGATGCTCTAAGAGCCATCTGGAGATCCAGAGATAGAAAGTCTCTTAAAGTTAAGTTACCATGGAACTCATTACCTAGGTTGCTTTCAGTATTACACAGCGATACAAATGTAGCTTACAAGTAACTCTGAAAGTAGTATAAAATTGCTACATAATAATTATCTGTGTCTCGCATATGTCTTCTTAAGTCTTTTAAAATCTCTGAAAGCTTTTTAAGGATGCTTCCAATGCTTCTCTCTACTACTTTTGAGTTATTCAGCTATCTCTCAAAGTCTTGTTGACTTATTTCAATATCTTTCCAAGTCCTTCCGTAACTCTTGCTAGTAACTATAGGGTATCTTTGAATTCCTCACAAGTTAACCGTAGATACCTTTAAAAGACTTTCAAATATCTTGTACACATCTCTTAAAGCCTTTCAATGTCTAATAAGACTCTTCAAAATTCCTTAAAATATCTTGCAAATATTCCAAATACCATGTATAAAGATTCTAAAAGTAATATCCAAGCTATATCCAAGGCCTCTAAATAGCTTCTGAGTAACGGAGAATGACATTTAAAGCAATTAAAAGTCGTGTAAAAAGTTAAAAGATGAACCGATTAAGAACTGATTTTTAAACATCCCCATTATTCTCATCACCAGTAGCCAACTGATCGAGTGCCGCAAAGTTGACTCCAGCAAGGTCCTGCTCAGTAGAAGTAGCAGCATCCAGAAGGGCGTTACTTTTTCTAGCAAGTAAAGAAAGTCAATTCAAATAATCATAACTGAATAGAATTAACACATACGATCTGAGTATAAAGAGACCTTAGCCAAAAATCTGTCCATACTTTCGTCTGCTTTTCTATTTTCTCCCAATTAGCACTATAGCGGAGAAAGCTACAACAGAAATATATCAAGCTTAATAGATAAATCAATGAATTAGAAGACAGGTACTTGCGATGCTTTAATGGTTTCGTCAGTAAAAGGAAGTGTGATGTCCTTTTTTCCTTCTTTCCATTCTTTAAGACTATGTTCAATCTACAATGAAATAGAGTTAGATAACAGAAACACAGGCTACTCAAACACAAACCGCTGATAGGGTAAGCATTAGGAGTGCAGGGGGCATCTTCTTTTCTTTTTTGATACGAGCTGTTGTTTCTTGGTCTGCCTTCGACTTCGATGAATTATTGAACCATTGAGCTTCGATAATTTCAATCATAAGCTTAGACCCAAAGGGCTTCATGGCATCGTATGTTCTTTTCTATATAACTTTGTTAGATAGAATTTTTTTCAAACTTATAAACATACCTCTACGTCGATTCCACCATACATGAAGTGCGCATCCTCAAGAAGCCACGTTGCCCTGCTGGCTATCTTCTCAGCTGAGCCGGTAAGTCCAAAGCTAAGTGGAATTCTTGCTCTGACAGCAGTGATGAGGTTGCTTAAAAGATTAGTTCGTGCGTACATCGACTATGAATAGAGAAAGTTAGTATAGATCTAAGCTATTAGAGAAAACTTACAAAGGTGATTAGCATCTTCTTTATCCCCTCATTAGCAGCAGCTCTCTTCAATGCGTTAGCGATATCTTTATTGTTAGACTTCTGCGCTGCCGTCTTAACAGCATTCCATGCAAAATCCATTCTTCCTGGCCCTGAAGCAGCATTAATATCTCCATAGACCATTTGATAACGGACCTGAGATTTTGACGCTATTGCAAGTCGAAGTGAACGTGGAGAAAAATGACCTTCAGTGACCTTAGCACCTGGTGGTGGTGCTACAGTGCTATGGCCATTCGTATCAGAAGAGACTCTTGATGGAGTATTTGACAATGATCTTGAAGGTGTCTTGGAAAAAGAGCGGCTCTTGTGAGATGCAACTGACTGTGTATCATCCAAGGTATCGACATTTATCTATAAATCTCATACTGTTAGTTCAAGAAAGCATAGTATAATTGACAATCGTACTCCGTTGTTTGACCAATGCCCATTTATATCTTTTAGCTCTTCGTCAGATTCTTCATCCTCATGACTGTTGGTATGCTGGGGCTGCTGATTAGGTTCGTATATATTGTTGTTATCGTTGTCAGACATAGACCCATGCTCTGCAGAATATGAGTCATCTTCTATATTTGGTTGGGGAGTCTGGTCGATTTCCCTATTCTGAGGTGTTAAAATCTTGGAGGCACCTCGAATAGGGCCAAGATTTTTGGACAACTCTTCTTCGTCACTATCCAGTTGCATACGTCGTTTTTTTGGAGAAGGCAGGTTGTCTTGTTCATCGTCATCTTCATCATCACCCTCAGGCTCATCCTCTAGAAAAGATCCATCTGTCCAATATATAAGTATATGTCTTAAGGTAACTAGCGAACATACCTTTTTGAGATGCTTCAATTTCAAGACACATCTCTTTGTAGATTCGCATTTTTTCTTCCTGAGATATATCATTTGAAGCCTTTGAGGAAGCCCCCCCTCTTCCCTTAGTTTGCACTGAAATCTTTCGTTTCTGAGCAGGCTTGGTTGCAGGGGTAGGGGTAGGGGTGGAGGTGCCACGTCGCGTCCCCCTGGTTTGAATTCCAGAAGAAGCAGAGGCTGCAGTGCGTTGACGAGTAGCATGAACCATAGTGTTCGGCAGAGAGGAAGATTTAAATAATTGAAGGGGAATTTGGTGGTAATGTTGAATAGAGTCTAGAGAAGGTTCAAAGTTGCGTAGCTGAGTAAGTGATGTGGCGCTTGCTCGTCAAATGTCGGACATTGAAATTTACTAAAAATCCCTAATTCGGTGAGAGCATCTACAAGTGTAACTACAAATCTCCTCCTCCCCGGTTTGTAACTTGCATGTAAATATTTTTATCCCAACCATTCCTATCTTGAACCCATCCTTCACCTTCTTTGTCCGTATGAAAGACCATGGAAGCACGTTTGCCTTTGAAAGGGAGATTAAAGTGACTCAACTCGCTGGATCGAAAGATAACAATATCGCCATTATGGAGTCGAAACCGGGCTCCAGCCTCTGAAAAACAGAGATCGCCACCTTCACAATTTTCTGATAGGACCATAACGACGCAAAAGTTCAGGTCGTTCCAGTCCCTATGAATATTTGTAGCGACATTGAAATTGATGACAAGACCACTGAAGGGATATGCAATAGGTGTTGCTCCAGCAGGTAGGACATCCGCAAACCTTGAAATATTAGCGTAGTCATCTGGTAGCATCTGTTTGACCTTAGAAAATATATTAGAATAATAGAAAAATTGAATTGAAGAAAATAACACACCGTCGTAGAAATCCAAGCAATTATATCACCGAAACTGTCTTCAAGTAAATTGTACTTATCTAGGTGTGCTTGAGTTTCTGCTGACATCCTAGGCATGCACTGAGATGTTGAAACATGTTTTTTGGTACCAGGCCGTTTGTGAGCAGCTGGTGGTACATCAATAGGCACTTCATCTCCCTAAAAATTCTATTAGAAGCAAAGACGAAAAAAAAAGAGACAAGAAACATACCCTCTTGGAGAAGCGGTTGTACCACGAAAAATGGTAGCTTGGGAATTTATGGTCCTTCTTTCCCTTTCCAAGGTCGGTATACTGAAGCTCGCCTGGAAAGATTGCATTGAGATATTCTATTGCATTTTCTTTCAGGATTTGGGGCATATCTGGAACCACCATAATCATAGGTCGACCTTTGGTGTCCTTAATAGAGAGACGTTGACTAAATAGAGAATAAGATAGATTTTAATGAAGGAATAAAAAACGTACTTATTAAGAGAAGTAGATGAAACACAGATGTACTCTGTCAGACTCCTACGGTAGCCTTTTGAAAGAAGATTTTTTAACTATAGAAGAATATTAGAAAGAGAAAGATATATATTTGAACAAGACCTACATTTTTTCCAAAGTCTTCAATTGACGTCTCCTCTATAGCCATTGAAGCAAATTTCCTCTCTATTTGAGTATAGTTATATCGGTTTATTCCTTGTTGTCGAAACTTGGCCTTGGTATTTTCGACAACTGTAGGATCAAAATTAGTATCGATAGATACTATTGATGGGCTTGGATCAGTTAATTCAACCCCTTGCATGTCATCTCCATAGTCATAGTCAGTGAGAGGAGATTCTGCTGCATCGCCCCCATTAGTAAAATCAGGAATTGAGCTAGTGGTGATTGGGCCTAAAGAAAGAACGGCTCCATTGATGACGTGGAAGGGTACTACTTCTTGCTCTGCTGGAAGAGAGTTTTTGCAGCAGTCCCAGTGCTGTGAGCGCATCATGATTGCCACACTAATAAAATCTTGACATTGAATTTTTATTGCAAAAGAGTTGGAGAAAAACTTACTTAGATATCATTCTAGTAAAGAATTCATCTGAACGTTCAATATTCCCAATTTCTATGAATGGAGGAACAAGCAATTCAGAGAGAAGAGATGGAACAAACACCGTAGAAAAGGTGATGCGATATTTTGTTCGAAGGTATGAGATAGCTGGAATAATGTAGTTGATCACCAATTTGCCCTGATTGCTAGCTGGAATAGAATAGAATGAGCGATATGTTCATGTGTAAAATAAACTCAACCTCACATGGATCTGGACTTCGAATGAGATAGTTAATTTTGATGAGGACATCCACAGTAAATTTTGTTCCAGTTATGGGCCCTTTGATGACTTTCTTTCCAGTAATAGGTGTATGGTTTTCCAGAAAGGCGATAATGGCGAGCAAAAAAATAGTACCTGTTTACAGTAATTGGTATAAGGCACTATTCAAGACAGCCACAGGTGATAAGAAACTCACCCGCATGAGCAAGTATCATATAGCTATTGCCTTTGTTGTAATACCGACGCAAAGTTGAATATTTACCATGCTTAATAGTCATTAAAACTGCCTTGATATTTGTCTTCTTTGCTTCAACGATACTAAAAAGGTGCTATGAGATTTTTGGCGACATCAAGAAAAGAAATAAGAAGACAAAAAGACGTACCTGCAGACCCTGTTCCTTAACTGAATACAATTAATCATATGGACCAATGAAACAGTCGCTTTCATTGACTCTGACTTGATAACCCGCTGAGCAATACAGTCAAGAGAGTCAACGGAAAGAGATGTCGAAGAATCCTGTATATTTCCAGTAATTGAACTGAATATATCAGTCATCTGTCCCGCTCTGATGCTAGCATCCAAATTCAGGTCTCGGCATGCCAATGCAAGATTGACAATGTATTGATGTGCGAGGTCGGATATGGACTGTGTTTCCGTTATAGGCTCAGAAGGAATAGCAGGTTGCGCTATGTTTACTGGTTCTTCTTCATCCTCCTCCTCCTCCTCCTCCTCCTCCTCCTCCTCCTCTTCTAGTGTGCCTTGGCGTCTAGCATCACAAACAGATCGCCTGGCGAGATCGAATATACTTCGACGCCCACCTCGGGGCAATCACGTTGACCGCCAGCACCACCTCCACCTCCAGCTCCACCTCCACCTCCACCTCCACCTCCACCTCCTCCACCTCCACCTCCACCACCACCTCCTCCTCCACCTCCTCCTCCACCACCACCACCTCCTCCTCCTCCACCACCATGGCGATGCCTTCCAAACTGATTGGCATTACCTCTTGCAAGGCCAGGCTGTCCGTCGTTAAGCCAGCGAGCAAGTTCTTCATCCTCATCTTCTTCATCTGCATTCTGTTGTTCGTCATTGACATCCTGCTGGCTGTCAGAGCCACTTTGAGCTTCAGCATGGCGTCTTTCAATAGCTCTACCCAAATGACGAAATGCAGTCGCAAAATGGTGGACGAAAAGATTATTCATTTCGTTATTCTGAGTAACTGAATTGCAAGATGGCTCAAGCGAGGATTCAAGAAGAGATGGGCCGAGCTGATGAGCATCAATATGCGTAGATCTGAGGCAAGCAGCTACTTGATGCTGAATATTTTGAACAAATACAGAGTTTTGTTGAGAATAGGCGGAGATAAGATGGCGAAAAATATGGCAAGTTGTCACAGCGGCATCATAGGTATCTTCACCAGAAAATACGTCCTTCCAGCTTGATGAAAAATGGCCACCCAAATAAGACTCAGATACACTTCCAGAGAATAGAGGTGGCACAGTAGGTGGCTCAATGTGAAGGTGTAAGGATGGCCCAGAGGTATGATGAGAGGGTGTATCCACCAACCAGTGGGAAGGCGAGTCAAAGGCACTTGGGTACGTGGGGGATTGGAATATAGTAGATGATCGATTCTCCTTGTTATAAGGCGCATATCGCTGACTTGGAGTTCCGACATGGTGGCTAAGGCTAGTGGATCGACGGACAGGGGTTTGAGGAAGCCCAAATGTCCGTAGGTGAAGAGGAGAGACCAAGGGAGAAGATGATGGTTGGTGAACAGGGGAGGAGGGTGGAAGATTGAAATCCTAAACCCCGACAAGTTTAAATTAGCTTTGACGTCATCCTTCATGGAAAAAGTGAAAACGCACATCTAAGCCGGATGTAAATTCATGGATAAGACTTGACCCTCCTGCTGGTGATGTGAACATGTGGCTAGAAGGCTAGTTGGGTAGGGAAATTAGTTGAAATAGATGACAGGTAAAGAAAGAAACACACTGGTGACAGCATTCCAACTGGCTGAACTCGTAAACTCGTTTCCAGCTTCGAGGCAGCGGAACCAACCAAATCCGGAAGCTCTCCAGCTTTACGCAGGTAAGACACCAGTTCCAATAGCTCCCCAGGACTGAGAAGAGAAGCCATTTGCAAGGTAGGCGTTGGGTAGGAGTGATATGTTTGAAGACAACTTGTGTGCATCACAACTTGGATGTGTCATATCAGCAGATGTCCCACGGGCAAACGTTATCAACCTCCACTGGAAGTTAGGACTGAAATCATTCTCAAACTATATAGGTACAATATCTCGGGTTGGAATCATAGCAATGACAGAAGAGACTAGCGAGCGTCCAAAATCGAGATTTCCATTGCCGCCACTGACTTCTCGTGCCAACGTCAACCCTGAAGGCATCGCCGTCTAAGTTGAGCGTCAATCCCTGCAGCACCGAAGCATCACATATGCATGCAGGATCCGTATGTAAGTATGCACAAGGTGGTCGTGGGCCCATGTGAGGACAGGGATGGGTCGTAGATGCTTGAAGATGTGGTATCTTTGTGCTGTGCGTAATGAGTTGTACGTGGCAAAGGTGGTCGCAGAGATCAATGTGTTAGGCCGACACTGTTGGAGAGATGATGACAAAAACGATAACAATATGTGAATAGATAGAATGTCGTGTCGTAAATCAAGAGCACAAGTTTTTGCAGGCAATGTTAGCACCCGCTCGATTGAGCATGAGCGCCTCATTGACAATTAGGAGATGATGTGCTTCATGTTCAAAACCTGTGGCGCACTCGAGCAACTTGTGGTTCTGCCTCTCGATGGCCCGATATAGGTGGTTGCTAAGAAAGCTGTGAGCATACAACCGTCCGATAAGATGATAAGGACAAACCTCGGTTGAGGAGAGACACCTTCGATGTATTGTACACATCCCTAACCTCATCACAATGGCAAATGTGACGTAGATACCACCCAGTTTTTCGAGCTTTATGATCTTGCGCAAAAACTTGATGGTGACAGGGAGGAGGTAGACCTTTGTCCGCAAGGCCCTTGGACGTGGCAATGTTCGCGATGTTCAGGTTGACCACGATTGCGTAAATGCCCTCCTCCTTGGGCGCGGTGATCAGCCAGGCGAGTCGCGCTTAACTCGATCTCCTTGCCTGGTCAAGCCTTGGTCGTGCAGCGTGCAGATCACAGATACAGCATGTCAATCGAACTCGACCGAGGAGCCAATGTGGCTGACACCCGAGCCCAGAACAATGACGCCTCGGTCGGCGAAAGTCACGCTGTGGTTGCCGATCCACCTCTTTGTTTCATTCAGAGGGCCACTTGAACATGAGGTTGGCTTTTACCGTCCGGATAATCCGCTGGATTTTTTCCGAGACACTTAATAGACGTTAGTACGTGGAAATCCGAATAGTAAAGGCTACGAACCTTGAAGATAATGAACTCTTCTTGCTTGATGGCTCCTTTTCCAACACCTTCCACAATTATTTCAGTGCTTTTCGACTCCGTTAGGTTCTCTAGAAGTTGCATGTTCTTTCCAGCGATAGCTCCCACAATTTCTATATGATGAATCATTAGAAAAGGGTATATCTGTTACCTGAAAAAACGCACCTTTCTGCTCAGGTGTCTTTACCCCTTCAACGGCTTTCTTTGCATCGAAAAGGTGCGCAAAATATCGTAGCTGAGTGTAAAGTTTGGTGTCGTTATACTGTGGTGTCTTATTAGGACCGCTAATCGAATGGCAGATAGAAAGCTTACCTCGAATACCACCCTGTCGTGACATCCCGAACGTAGGCATCTTCGTCCATACACACCCATCATACGTGTACGGTTGCCACACGTTTGGTCGTCGCATACAGTCCAGCCTTCATAGTACTTGCCGATGACGTCCCGTATTTGAACTTCCAGTTGTGTTTGTAGACTTCCTGAGCTGATTGTTTTAGAACATGCAGGACAGGTTGGTCCAGTAGCGAGGAGCAGATTTGCCTTCAATTTGTATTAGAAAGATTTACATGGAAACTGAATTATATCTTACCTCTGGAGAGTGATCAAGAGAAAAGAAATTAAATCACACTTGACAATGGCGGCTTCTGACAAGGAAGGGAAGAGCATCCTGGAATCTCACTGAATCCGATATCTGAGAATCAAGGCTGGCAAAAGCTGGCTCGTTTTCTATCACAGAATCCCGATAGCGCAACGGATCCAAACCTAAGAAGTGTCAGAGAACCCGTGCGCTACATATGTGAACATCGACTAACCAAGACATTCAGCTAGGCGAGCCTTATCTGTCCTTCAATGGGCTCGCAGAGGCGCTCGATTGGCGGGAAAACCTGATGCGAAAGATAGTAGTCATAATCTGCAAAATGCCTTTCCTTAGCAGCACAGGCAAAAAAAATTAGGAATGTGAACTTGCCGATCTTTAAAGTACCACCACCTTTGTGTAGCTCGTCGAAATGTTTCGCACGCTCTGCTTGAGCCGATTTCGTGCTTTCCTCACCGTCGACGAGGCAGAAGATGTAAGGAATGACATCTCCGGCCTTCGCCGATCCACCTCGTTGTTTCATTCGGAGGGCCACTTGAACATGAGGTTGGCTTTTACCGTCCGGATAATCCGCTGGATTTTTTCCGAACACTTAAATGGGCGTTAGTACGTGGAAATCCGAATAGTAAAGGCTACGAACCTTGAAGATAATGAACTCTTCTTGCTTGATGGCTCCCTTTCTGATATTTTCACCGAGTGTTGTCAATATTCGTGGATATTCTCGACGACATCTTCGGTGGCTTCACCAGAAAGACTTTGGTCTAAAACGTACCTATAAAGATATTCAGCAAAATAAAAGAAAACTAACAGAAGTTGTCAACGTACTGTAACGTCTGTTTGGAGAGCGCGCAATACTCTCTGCGTTTCATATCTTGACCCTTAATTTCCGTGCTTGTTTTCATTCCTTCCTCCACTTTGATAGCAGCATATTTCTTCTTTTGCAGAAGCAGAAGTCGTTGAAAGACACCATCTAAATCAATCTCAAGTAGTTTGTATCGATCATTGACAGCTTTCTTGAATGAGGCTGAAACCTTCAGCGCTTCGGCAAAATCTGATACATTGGAGTTTGATTGGAGTTGATGAAGACGGAGTCAGTATCACCATAGACGACCTTTGAAAAAGAGATCAAACTGAGAGGTGCAAAGCACGAACAAATGAATATTTGCTTACATCCAAGTTAAGGCTCTCAGCCAATTCTCTAGTACGAGTCAGGAACTCATGTCCCTTGTAGGTAGTAAGGGCAGCAAGTGGCCGAACATAGAACCTTGAATATTCAAACCCAAGACATCCATACATACTATTCGCCGTAAGTTTGAGAGCTTGCTGCTTGATATCATACTTTTCCAGAACAAACGAATCAGTTAATTAACGTAAGTTCAGCGTTCAGAATGCATGCATACCTGTAGCAGCTGGGCCTGGGTAGCAGAGCGATCTTTCATCAACGATTTGACGGCGGGTCGACGACGATTGACGAGTCTCGCGTTAAGGCGTGAAAGAACGCCCTGTTCAACTTCCAATGAAGGAGGTTCTGGGATGTGTTCATCTCCGTTCTTTCAAAAGATTGAGCGTATTGCTCTTTATTGGTCTCAAGACGAAGAACTCACCTCGTCGTCTTCAACAGGTTCAACAGTGGTGAAGTCAATGTTGTACTCTTGAATGATACTTGGATATAGAGAGTTGAAGTCCATGACGAGGATGTATTTATCCCATAGGCCTCGCTTTGGCTCGAAAACGAGACCTCCTTTGTATTTGTCTCGTTTGCCTTTCGCAGTTTCCTTTCCGCCTTGTTCGTCATCCTCTATCGGTCCAGGTTGGCAGCAATTGCCATTTGCAAGTGCGTGTTAAGTTCACAATGACGAACAAATTTCAGCATTGGTTCAGGTGATGAGACGCGGCCTTCAAGCTTACTTACGGTATCATCTGGGTCACAATCTTCACGTTCAATGTTCAGATGACTTTTGCACATTTCTGTCATCGACCACGTCATTGATGTGATCATACTCTGTATAAAAAGTGAATATTGAATGTCAGAACTCAACACATGCAGCGTACCTTCACGCCGTCACTGGCAAGATCGCGCAAAGTAAGCGTCCGTTAGAAACCTGAGATTAGATCCTTGTCTGCCGATAGTGGGCCTTGAAACATCTGAATCGGCCCAATCTCGACCAGTGATCGCCTTTGAGGTCACGCATACGATTGGGAAGAACGGCGAGAGAGACTCCCAGAAAATCATAACCGAGAATGATATCAGGATCTGCTTTATGTATGGTCACTGTGGCGAGTCAGCAATTAGCACCGTAGAGGAAAGTAAAATGTTCATACCTAGTAGGTTGCTCAGTAAATGTGTTCATTTTTCATTGGCGTAATTGACCCCTTTGCATTTATCTTGGCCTGCTTCTCGAAGTTCGGTAGGAATTTATCAAGTGGTCGAATAAAAGTATTCATGGAACACTTGAGCTTTTCAGGAGGTGTAGAGGGCCAATATATTTGTAGAGTTGGTCATCACAGACGAGGTGGTGAGGGGCTCAAGAGTATCTTCTGTCTCGACAGCTAGCGAGTCATATACAGAAAGCCAAGCAGGCTTAACTTCAGATTCCTCTATTTTCTTCGGCTCCGTAGACTTGATTATTGGCTTCTTCAAAAGTTTGACATCGATCTCCTCTTTCTTGACCACAGGTTTCATGTCCACGTCGCTATCGAGATCATTGAACGCGTCCATATCAATGTCGTCGAAACGGGTGTCGAGGTCACCTTCGTCATAGATAGTATCATCTTCGGCCTAGACACATCAGATTGGTATACGAGTGGGTAGTCCGATCAAGGGCGGATGAACACGAGTTGAGTGATGACCTGGGGGGGAAATATTTCAGATAAAAGGTCAGTAGATGACTGAAGGTCGAAAACGTACCTCAATGACGTAGTATTCTTGCGAGGTGGCGTTGAGCACATATCCGTTGTTGTTGCACTCTCCAACCATTCTGTGGCTCATTCCGTGCAAAGCCTGAGTCCAATCCACCCAGCACATATGCCGTGCACACGATGACCAGATATCGAATCACTTGTGCAGCCACAACCACCTTGTTGGGTGTCGGCGCTATTTGACAACTTCCTGCATCGCGGATGTGAAGAGCGGTCGGTCCTCAGCGGCGATGATCAATGGGTGTGCACCTCGATCGTCCTTCAGGCCAATACCCTACAAAAAATGGGGTGGTCGCTCATCTCCAGTGCCTTGCTCAGGCACAGAAACATAACATGGAGGTCGGATGGGTCGCCAGGACTCGTTGGTGTCGTCTAGGCGAAAATCTCTCCTAAAAGTTCTGGATCGAATTTAGGAGGCAGGGTTGGTCAGAGAGTCTGAAGATGACTGGAGGATAGTGAAAAGTGACCAAAAGTGACAGTTGTCTACTCTTTATCGAAGGTCATGGACGTCAAAACCGGTGAAAGTGAGCTCACATAGAATGTAGTACAAATCAGAGAATGCCTAAGAACGATAGTCAGTATTAAAATTTTTTTACCACCAGAAAAACTGACTACATACCTTCACAACTATAGTTTGCCTATGGAAAGTATGCTAGGTGGGCTTGCAGTTCATAGGCCCACACCACTCTCTCACATGCTTCATAGGGATAGATGTGTTGGAGAGGACGAAATGATAAGAGATAAGGGAAAGTAGCACATTTGATGATCAGCTAGGCGTGTGAAAATAGGATCAAGGTGAACTCACCAGTGTAATTTTGCACTCGACTCTATATCAGAGCCAGTCTTGCTCAACGAGATCACTACATAATCAGACCAGAAAAAAGTATTGTGCAATCGACTGCAGCTTCATTTGTACTCGGTAGTAGCAACGTCACAGAGAAACTTCCTCAAAGGTAAAGAAGTGCGCAAGGCCTAAAGTCGGTGCCAAAAATTCCGGAGCATTGACAAAAATGAATTTCCACAGATTGTCGGACACGTAGTTCATAGACGGTTGTGAATATGTCGAATCCTGGTTGCTGTTTCTGACGATGCAGCGCTGCTGACGTTGAGTATTTTTGACACTGATATATAGTGTTTTTTTTTTCACTCACCGATATGATGTTTTTTTGCTTTGGGTGACGACCTCATGTGCTCATGCTCTTGCTCGTCCGCGTGGATGCATTTGAGAACAGGTGCAGCGCACACCTCGGCCGACTTCTAACTGATCGATATCCGTGCTGTCGCGTCTAGCATCCTTCATATCTGCCTCTTTCTTGACAGGCTAGCGGGGGCGTTGTTGAATAGCTGATTCGCCTTAGGTTTAGGGCCGCGAGCATGCAGGGTGGAGTTGCTGAAATATAGCCTGTTCAGGTTCAGGTTTAGGTTTCAAGTTTCTTCTCTCTAATGCAAATAAGGGTTATTAATGATCAGTAATAGAAGATAAGATATACACACAGGCAATAGTTTGAACTCGTTGAAAGGGCAAATACCCGGAAAAGCTCAATCGTCGACATGGTGGGGCGGAGATGCTGGTTGTATACCATCATTGAATTATACGTCACGTAGTAATAAGAGGCGATTCGACAAGCTCCGTGCTGGTAAAGCGACCCGTTGAGCGTTCGTACATGATGAGCTGGCACTTCTCGAGCAGCACCGCAGCCGAATGGGCGATATCTGCCCGCTTCTGGATCAAGCCTTCATCGTCTTCTTGATAGTCAGCACCGACACCGTAGAGAGCAGGTGACTTGAGCATGCGAAATACCTAAACGGCGTCAGAAATATATCAAGAGAAAGAAAAAGAAAAAGAATGAGACATACAGCTATGTATACCCAAGCCACTGGACAGCTTCGTCACGGTTGCGCAGTGCCCAACACGATCTCATCAAGGACTCTGTAAACGAATTTTTAGCACTTGCATAAAGCCCACTCGTGGCGAAAGACGTACAATTTTGTTGGAGTCCATGATGGTTTGAAGCCGATGGGCGACAGTAATAACTGTCACATCAACGGGCAATCGATGTCTTAACGTCGCCTGAACCACCGCGTCTGTCTTGTAATCTTGGAAGACGTATTCATCAGCAAACAGACGGGAAGCGATAGTCAGCATCACTTTCGTACCAACCGCTGAAGTAGCTATTGATAAATATGGTTATTATCGGAGTTCATGGGAGTGTCGAAGCACATTTACCTTCGTCTAGAATGAGGAGCTTGCTGCCTCGAACCATTGCTCGCGCAAGAGCAAGGATCTGCCTTTGGCCTACCGAGAGACTGGCCCCTCCACTCGCGATACTGCTATCCAGAGTGATTCGTGCTTCGTCCAATTCTTCTTGGAGGGCAAATATCCCCGCATCACGAAGAGAATTGTTCAGCGTTGCGTCATCATGCTGTTCGAAAGGATCCAAGTTCCGATGAAGAGTCCCTAGGACAGCACAGTATCAGAACGGTTGATAGAAATACCGTCAGCATTCACTTACCACTAAGAAGTTAGGGCTGCAATAGAGATGTAGCCGAGTATTCAGAACCAATGATTCCTTCGTAGAATAAAAAAAAGGCTTAAACTGACCGTCTGGGGGATGATAGTAATATTTGATCTCAATGCGTCAAGATTGAGAGTATTTGTTGGTATTCCGTCGTAATACACGTTACCCTCTGTTATGATGCAGCGAAGGAGTGACAGAGTCAAGGAACTCTGGAGTGATGCCTGTCTATCAGAAAGAATAGGACTGACAATGTAGAACTCACCTTTCCACTTCCTGTGCGACCAACTATCACGGATTTCAGTAAATCTTTGACCGTCTACGCAAAATGGACGACAGTCATACCAATGCCAATCCGTTCTCCAGATTTAATAGTGAAGTTCAAGTCATGTAAAACCGTCGGACCGACAATCCACGTCGGACCAGAAGATCAGGATCAGCTTCTTGGTGAAAGTAAATGTGTATAGCAAGTATAGTGTAGCATCTTCCGCATTCAAGTTATCTGCCAGCTTCGAAACAAATTGCGACTCGATGGGTAGCTGCTGGTTGAGCAAGCTGAGATAGTTCTGGAGCTCGGAATGGTTGGTGATGATGATGCCTTCGTCGAAAGTATCATACTGCGGTCGTCCGGCATGGCCGAGCATCTGGAGCACATCTTGCGAAGAGAGCTCAACCCAGCGACCTTTCTCAGGGTTATAAATCTGAGTGCGCTTGATGATGACCGTATGCGCAGGCATATTGACACCCCAAGCAAGCGTGGCCGTGCAAACTAGCACCTGCACACTGCCGTCCGCGAACAGCTCTTCGACGACACCACGATCCTCGCACGACATACCAGCATGATGAATGGCGAAGCCGAAAGGAAGAAGGTCGCGCAGATTACTATCCTTGACACTGTTGGCCTCCTCTGCCAGGATTTCGCGAACTGCGCCGTCGGTCCTGGTCCTCCGGACCCTCGAAACCTTCCTCCACCTCCTCCTCCTCCTTGTCAGATTCCTCGCGAATCTCGAACCCTTCTTCTTCCTCTTCTTTCTGCTCCTCGTCGAAAACAACTGCCACGCCACCCTCTTCGTCGATCTCAGCTTCCTTGCGCTCCTGATCTGCTATGGCTTCGTCGTCGGCATGGTAGTCCGTGATTTTATTCAATAGATTGACGAGCTGGGAGAACCGCCAGCTCGAAACATGACTGATGACCTGGCAGTTGTATAGCAGCGGCGCGGACGGACTTTGGTCTGGAAACGGCTGGTTCTGTGAGTTTTGTATCTTTTTACGAGGTCAAAGTTCTTGTAGCTTACCTGACATCCATGGATCTGTGCTCATCATTTGCGGGTAGGAAGGCATTGTGGGCGGGCACAAAGCGACGGCAGGGAGAGATTTTGCTCTAGAAATCGACGGTTCGGTGAGTTTTTGGCCTTTTCAAGCAGTTCTTTCGACTTACCTGATAATTATGTCATGCACGTCGTTTACGAGCAGAGATACACCTCCAAGACGCGTCGATCAACCGCTTTGTTGGTCGAGAATGGCCGATTCTGCAGGTGTATGACCTTGTGCCGCTGCTGTCTCGTGTTGGTGATGTACGGTATACCTATGCGACTTGGTTAGGACGGGAAGGAGGACAGTCATGATGTCTCATGGACGAGGCGAGGGTATTGTGGGCTGATAACCAATGATTCGGTGAGTGACATGTGTCTTTCTGTAGATATGATCACTCACTTGACTTGTGGCCATCGCTTAAGGATACATAAACCATGCGGCGTGGTTTGGGGTAGGTGAGACCGTGTGGTGATAGTGCATGGATGGCACTGCGGCGCTTTTCACTAAATAAAAAAAAAAGATAACTTGAGTCTGCGCCTGTGCTTATCGATAATTTATCACCTACCTACCATGTATGCAATAACTATACTCTCCCTCTTATCGTAAGCGCCGCAAATTGTCAGCGCGCTCGCGCTCGTCGAACGTCCGGGCGAGAGAACAAAAAAGAGAATGGAATTGGAAGAGAAGCCGGGATGGATTGAGGTGGACGCGTCAAAGTCGGGCAGATGCTCGCGGATGAATGCACAGAGCCAGAGCCGAGGACGGCGGTCGTACGCCTGCTAGATGCGTGCAAGAGGATGCATGCAAGGGGGGCTGCTCCAGGCCTAGAAACAGAGGAAAATTTGTCTTTCGTTAAAACATGGTAGTATTGTTACTTACCTTGTACCCTGGAACTTATAGCTATCGGATGACAAAATTGATAGCGCCTCGATTGCGAGTAGAGAATCCGATGTGAAATGGGGACATGGGAGACTGGAGTACTATTAGTATAGTACTCAGATTAAACACACCTTGTACACATCACATGCACACCCGGACCGGAAGCGCGTCACTTTGTATCATGTGCTTCAGTCGACACGAAAGAAGGAAACAAACATTCACCTTGCTTAACTTCGAACATCTATGGCTGGTGGAACACTCTTCAAAAATTCTCCACTGGTAGTTGTACCATCCTCCATGGACGATGATGTCCTGTGCGAAGTCAGTTATGAATTTAACCCTCTGATACTTCCAGTGCATCTCACAAGTAATCAACATTTAGGAGACACAGCACGAAGCGTCCTCAGAATTTGAAGTACGTTTCCTATCATATTTTTGTATCGTAGGATTAACTCTATCTTTTAGTCCATGCCTGCTGAGGCTCAAATACCCCCATGGTATATTCAGTCCGACGACGATGCTCATGACTCATTGCCAGTCAATGAGAATGACGTTCAGCTGAATCAGACGGTGGCAATGGTGCGTTCATGAAGTCTTTCTCTCTGAATCTTTTTGATCCTAAATACGAATATTCTTTCTATTAAGATATTAAGTCCAAAGAGGCCTATTTCAAAGACCCACAGCCCTAAATTTGCAAAGGGCAACACCTCTGTGGCGAAGTACAACAAGTGCTCTAAACAAAAATCCCATGAAGTTACTATCACAAAGCTAATCCGACAACAAGCGCGCCTGCGCCTTCACTATAGAAAGCGATTGGTTAACATTTTGAAGCAAAAGAAAAAATATATGGCGAAGCTGCATGATATCGATGTCATTCATCGAGCTTTACAAAGGGCCAAGGATGATTTCCAGAAGGACCTTTGATTACTATTTCTGAAATACTTCCTTTTTATTTGGTCTTTCTATTACCTTCAAGTTAGTACTTTTTTCACTGCTGTTGTTGATTTGTTAGCCGTCGTATTGTATATGTGCAGTGAATTATACCGTGTGAATATGAGTTCAGGCTGGATCCATAGAGTGTAATTTTCCTTCTGAGCGTAACCACCACACCACCATGTAGGGTCACAGTGAACGTAATGGTGCTCTTGTTTATATTCACACAACCACTCTTGTCATTCAACTATCACCATCACCATCTCAAATTTGCCTTCTGTGTCCAACTCTAGCCATCGTTTTGAAATCCTACTTCTGTAACCTGTTCTGTCTTCAATCTGTACGGAACTGTCAACATTCTATCCCTTCATTGCTGGTGGGATATATCACATACACTCTTTTCAAAGTACCCAACAAGTCGCACATTTTTATCTTGTTATTTATCCTCTGCATTTTTGTAAGTTGTTCTTTCATTAGAAATTAGAACGATGTGAACTAATGCCTGTTTATAGTCAATGTCTACTACTAAACCAACTCGCTTTCCATGCCTCTTGTGTGGATATGAACTTCTTTCCGACCATATGGATGCACTAGAAAGGCAAAGCTACTGGGTCTCTGACGAGACCAATAGAACACCCTCAAGATTCATAAAGAAATTTGTATCCAAGTGCTGCAAGTTCGGTTCGTCTCTTATTACTTTCAAGCTTATTTAACCTGTCTGATATGAATTTTTTTTCTTTTCTAGGATACGGCATCTTTTGTACTTCAAGAAGCGTAAAGCCTGTCAACATGGCCCATCTGAATATATCGTGCAACCTCTAGACATTGTTGCTATCACTTCGATTGACACCCCGTCATGCGTCGCTGCAGCTGAGAAGGCGGAGCTAAATTTGGAGATGGAAGATAGGGAAAGTCATGGGATCGATGAGGAAATCGACATCGTGGAGGCCGCTGGGGTATATTTCACATACTTCCAAGACGGTGCTGGCTTAGGCAATTGCTAAACATTGTACACCAGTGCTCTCTTACTTGCTGTCTAGGACCTATACCTTTCAAAATACCATGTCCTATCTTTGTCCCGCTGGATGTGGCCGTCAGTTCGAAACTACTGGAGGGCTCAATAAGCACTTAACCTCATCAAGAAAATGTGCTTGGTTTGTCGACGATAAATTGGACAAGTTGGATGGCGAATTACCCATGGTTGCTCAAGATGGAGAGGAGGACTCGGAGGAAGACCAATCAAGTGATGAAGATCGTCCCAGGACCGACCCTCATTCCAATATCAATCCTAGCTTTTTTGAAGATATTATTCAGGATCCTCTCGACGATTTCTTCCTCATACCCCCCCAACCTTTACTCTTCGATCCTTCTGTGCCAGCTGATGGTGAACCTGGACCTGGCCCTCAAACAGCAGCCTATCGTATCAAAGCTGCTGCAATGAGGCACCTAGATGATGATGATGATGAGCGTACCACTGATATTGATCCTGACGCTGGCTACATTTTGCGACATTCCTCACCCCCACAATTCATTCCTCAATTTCAGGACGACGACATAGAAATGCTTCCAAAAGATGCAGATCCTCAGTTCTATCCATTTAACTCAGAACTCGATTGGAAGGTCGCTCAGTGGGCAGTAAAGGATGGCCCAGGTCACAATGCGTTCAATCGGTTGTTAGAGGTGCCCGGAGTAAGTTATCACATTAGAAATTCATTCAATACTTATTGTTAGCTTTCCAGGTTGTAGAAAAACTTGGCCTATCATTCCATAATGTTCGTTCACTTCATAAAATTTTGGACTCTCTTCCAGAACGCGCTGGTATATGGAAGACCAAAAAGTTACATTTTCCCGACAACCCAGATGAAACCTTCACCATACGATACCGTGACCCTATCGAGGCTATTAAAACACTGTGGAAAGACCCTGAGCTCTCACCACAGATGGCCTTTAGCCCTACAAAGGTTTACACTGATTCTTCGAGGTCTGAGCGGATATACAATGAAATGTGGACAGGGCAGTGGTGGAATGCCATCCAAGTACGTCGCCAATCTGTACTCTATTAGTATTGAAAGTCTTACTCTGTAATTTGCAGAAGAAACTCCCAAAAGGCGGAACCCTCGCACCTGTCATTATTGCAACAGACAAAACTCAACTCACACAGTTCGTTGGTGGAAAATCAGCGTATCCAGTCTATTTAACGATTGGAAATATTCCAAAAGCAACTCGAAGAAAGCCTCTAAACGTGCCTACTCTAAAGGCCCTGTATCTTAATCGGTTATTTGTCTGTTGACAAACCAAGCCCTGCTGGATTGACAGACCAAGAACTTCGATCTCGAGTACACCGCATATTCCATCAATCTATGCGAACAATTCTTGAACCCCTAATTAACGCTGGAGAGGATGGTGTGGAGATGACGAGCTCAGATGGTGCTGTTCGTCTTGTATTCCCCATTCTATCATGCTATGTCGCCGACTATCCAGAGCAGTGCCTTGTAACATGTACAAAATACGGTACATGTGTCAAGTGTCAGGCTCCAGCCAACGATCTTGAAAATCTACAAGCTTCACCAGCACGTTCTCAGAATTGGACACAATCCATTATTGATAATGCGAAGACCCAAGCGCAAGGAAATTACCGGATATTCTACTCTCGTTGTATGGAAAACAATGTTTCTGGAGGCGTCTTTGCTCCTTTTTGGAGTGAATTTCCTTTGGTTGATATTCATCGCACTATAACCCCTGATGTCCTTCACCAACTATATCAAGGCGTATTCAAGCACTTGGTCGCTTGGTGTCAAGATCCGCACGTTATTTCAGAGGATGAACTTGATCGTCGTATTCAATGTCTGCCACCTGGCTATGGATTGCGACACTTCAAGAAGGGCATTTCTATCCTATCCCAAATCTCAGGCACCGAACACAAACATATGGCAAAAATTCTTCTAGGATGTTTAATTGGAAGTATACCATCACATGCTGTCGAAGCAATTTCAGCTCTATTGGATTTTATCTATCTGGCGCAGTATCCCACCCATAATGTGACTACTCTAGAGTATCTGTCTGATGCGCTTCACCGCTTTCACAAAAACCGGCATTTCTTTCTAGAGGAAGGAATTCGAGAACACTTCAATATCCCAAAATTTCACTCCCTTTTTCACTATGTCGATCCTATCAAAGAGCTAGGAACAACAGATAACTATAATACCGAGATGTTTGAACGCCTTCACATTGACTTTGCAAAAGAAGGATGGCGGGCAACAAATCGGAGAGATGAATTTCCCCAAATGATTCAGTGGCTTTCTCGACGGGAAAAATGCGACAATTTTCATGTATACCTCCAGCATACTGTCTACAAAAATGACACCCCTCCTCCAGCTCAACGAGTGAAATCCATTCCCAAGTCTCCTAATTTTCCGAACCAATCCATTGATCTAATTGCCAAACAGCACAATGCTCCGGACTTTCCACATTATCTCAAAGTCTTCATTAACGATCTGCCTACTCAGACCACTAGAGCATCTTTGCGAGAACTTGAAACCATAAATCTTCCTTTCAATAAAGTCGATGTCTATAATACCTTCCGCTTCCATCCAGCTAGTCTTGACGATGAAAGTATGGAATCAGATGCAGTGAATGCCATTCCTTGCTCGCAAAAGCTCCCATATGGAAGATTTGATACTGTTGTTGCCATCGTCAATGATGATGCAGAGGCAACAGGTCTTAAAGGTATGTGATTATTACCTTACAGTCCATATACATTTATGTACGAATAAATATGCCTACTAGGAACTAGGATTGGCCGAGTCAAAGTTATCTTTACTCTTCGAAAAGCATTTGATACACGACTTGGACCAGCAACCCTTCCAGATTCTTGGCATCAAGGACCACTTGCATATATTGAATGGTACTCTTCTCTTCCAGCTCAAGCCTTGCGATCAAATGGCCTCATGTATCGAATCAGAAAGATGGAGCCTCAATCAACGATGAGTGATTTACCTAAACGTGTACCTGGGGCTATTATTCCAATAAGCAATATACGACAAAGTTGTATGTTGTTTCCAGTTTTTCCAAGGGATTCAGTACCTGCTGGTTGGACAACTAATAATGTTTTAGATAAATGTTCCGCATTCTTTGTCAATAATTGGTTGAGTAAATATTCGTATCAGACTATTTGGTAGTTATATTCGACTAATAGTGGTTGTACTATGTATATAAAAAGCAATTTTATCTATTTGTAAGAGAGACTCATATATATAGAAGTTGGTGGAGCCTTCAGAGATTCTGAAGTCCTTCAAAGGTACTTCAAAGGCTCTAAAAGCAACAAAATTTCGCAAAGCTATGGCGAGAACTGGAAAGATTCCAAGAAATATTGTGAAGATAATTAAATTTTGCAAAGATACCAAGGTAAGATGCAAAGTGTCTGAGAGCATCTGGGTCTCTTTATGTGACTCTTGAAAGTAGTATATTACCTAGGTTGCTCTGAGAGCAATTGAGGGAAAAAGTGTTTTTCCTGATGCGTCTGGTCTTCGTTATGGTAATTCTGGATGGTGGAAGCGGTGATCACGTCGAAGGGTCGTCCGAGAAGTATATCGTATGGTGCGTTTCGAATCAAATGGACCTGTAAATAGATGGTGACCTCACCGATAGTGAAAGGTACGTTGCGTGCTAAACCTAGAGACGCGTCAACGGTCCCGTTAGCGGACTGCATCTGAAGAATGACGGTGGGGTCGTATGCGATGGCCAACTCGTTAGCACGGTCTTCGGACATGGCGACAATGGTGCTGCCTGGATCGAGAATACTTTCAATGCGAACCGTATTGTCAATTAGGGGGAAGATAGCTCGTAAGCCTGAGCATTTGAGCGCGACCGTAAGATATCGAGGGTCCGGTTCTTCTCCATTTAAGCCGCGGTAGTAGAGGTCATAGGTGTCGTTGACGATGGCGGCACCTGCGGGGGGAGCGTGTCCGTTAACGGGTGAATTGGGATTGACGAATGTTGAATAATCGAGGCTAGAGTAGTATTCGTCTTCGGGGTCGAATACTTCGGTGAAATTGAAGACCTGAACAGTCGGGATGGTGTCAGGTATCGAAGGGGCGGCGTCGAATGAATTGAAAATAAAAGGTTCGGAGTCATAGTAGTTCGTAGCGGCGGGCGTATCCTTGTTAGGCTGGCGGCGTGTCGTAGTAGCTTCCCTGTATTGTGAACGTACTTCTGGCGCTAAAGACAAAAGTTCCCGTTGCGTGAGCGTTATCGGGGAGTTTAGAGATCGCTTGTAAACTTCAGTGGCAATCTCAGCGTCGTGGATGGGCGGCAGCGGCCGAAAGGCGGGTTCGCGACGGGCAGCGGGCGCATGACGTTCGGGCTGGGCGCCTACGTTGCGCGTGCGTGGAGGGGCGTATGCGGCATCACGAGCGGCTCGAAAAGGATGTTCTGGCTCGGTTTCGTCGTCGACTGGGGGAGGCATAGGCGTAGCTCGACGAGGTGGCGGCGCATCACCTGGACTTGGGGTTATCGGAGGCGCCTTGTCACGCGTTGTGTCTCGAGGTGCTTCCTTCGACGTCGAAGGCTGAGTGGCTTCGGAGGATTGGCGGTTAGGCTGTGAGGTATCGATAAGTTCGTCTTCTTGATCAGGGTTTTCCCTGTTCCTCTGTGCTCGAGTTCGGATGACGGGCTGAAAATCCTTTCTCCCGCCTCCTCGTAAGGCGTACATCTCCGATTCGAGCTGAACTAGTCGATCGGCTGTGCTGAGCCACTGTGGAGGCTTGCTGGGCGTGTCAGAGATGAAGGCGAGGGTCGGTTCAACATTGGGGACCGAGACGGCGGCTGGTTGAGGAGTTATCGGAGCTGGAGTCGAAACGGTGTTAAACATCATGGTAGAGCTGGTAAGAATGCCACTAGCGATTTGGCCTGGGTTACGGCGATGCCATTCGTCAATCCTATCCTTCAGACAATTCCCTGGGATAATCTTGGGGACGAAGGAGCCCGTTGGGAGTACAACTTTGCCCTCAAAGTTGCGTTTGGCTTTCCCGGCGCGAATATATTCTTCGACGAGCTCGCATTCACGAATGAAATGGTCCTTAAGACAGAAGTTGCACGAAGTAGATGGGTAAGCAGTCGAGGATGAAGTTGGGTAAGTGTTGGTTGGGCGCTTATTGCCTAGTTGGTCGATTTTGGCTCCGAGAGTATCGAGTGACTTCGAGAGCATTGCGAATAAATCTTCGGCCTTCAATCCGCTAGAGTTTTGGGTAGCTGGCGGCGATGGAGCTGGCTGAGGTGCGGGGGTAGCCATAGGTATGATACCTGGTGGGTAAAGCGATGCGGTGGGTACAGCGAGCGACGATGGATTATAAGCTCCTGCCGATCCCCTAAGAACGTATTCAGCGGCGTCGTAGACTGTGTCGATGGAATGGAGCGCCTGAGTGTCGACGGCGGGGTTCTGGATCTGGATACGAGTCAAAATAAGCGTCCAAAGGTAAGGTTGGAAGCCACGGGCGTAAGCACGACAGTTATCGGACTCCCCATTGAGATTCTTGAGGAGTAAGGCATCGGCGATGGTTCGGAACGAACGCGTGTACTCGGCGAGGTCAGCTAGGGTGTTAATCCCAAGCCGTTGGCGATTTCCGATAAGTAAATCGAGGTGACTGAGGTTATAATCAGGGATGGCATCGGGGTAGGCACGTACAACAGCCTGCTTGTATTCGTCGAAGGTCTTCGTAGGATCCTTGAACCCAGGAATGGATTTCCACGTAGTCTGGAGGGCGGTTTTAAGGTAACGGACGGCGTGCTCCTTCTTTTCTTGCTCGGTGATGGAAGGTCGAGCTGCGAACAAAAGCTCGAGCTCCTTGAGGAAGTTGGGAAGCTCTTGCCTTTCTTCTAAGGTCGAGTCGTTGAATTTAGGCGCCGATGGTTCTCCTCGAAGTGGCATCGGGCGTTCAGGTGCGGGAGCGGGGTTGAGTTCGGCCATTGGTAACGGTGGTGGTGGAGAAACTGAATTGGAATTTGGTGGTGAAAGCGAGGGAGTACGAGAAGGGGTATTGAATTGCGAGCTGGGTATTGAGGAAGGGATCGAGGATAAACTGGAATCTTCTTCTGGCGGCGTCGAATATCCGTCAGGTTCGAAGAGTGCGCTGAGGTCGGGAATATCGAGTGACAAATCTGCTGAGGGTAATACGTGGGGCTGATTGTGAAGTGCGAGGTGGTCTGGGACTGATTCGAAGAGCGAGTTATCGGATAGGTCGTTCGGGTTTTGGGCAACACGGGCGAATTCTTCTCTGAGATCTCGTCGTTCGTTTGGTCGAAGATTGAAACGGGCGCGAGTGTTATGAAAGGGCGCAATGGTGACTGTGGGTTTGCGCGAGTGGACGAAGCGAATGTCGAGGTGACTGGGAGACGAGGACGAGAGTTTGTCGAAGTTCGAAGGTTATCGGATACGGACGGGAACGAGATTAACGATGGTGACGACGGAAGGAAGGCTCACAACAGTTAGAACCCTCGCGGTGGGCTCCAGAAATGATGTGCCTGTCGTCGTAGATATAGTGCAGCGTGAATGAATCACACCAATGAAATCTACAACAAAGAGTGGGCGTGAAGGGTTGCGAGCACGAGTTCCGGAAGGCGTCCCCTCCAAGGTCTGTCACCTAAGAGCGAGAGCGACGACGGAACAAACGAGACGACGCTGAACGGCGTAGGTCCGTCAGCGGCGTGCAAACGGGAATGAAACGAGGACGAGTGGTGCCGCTTGACACGAATGAGAGCGGCGGGGAACGAAGACACGAAGACGAGGGTACGGAGACGAAGACTGTGGTCTAAACGATGGGGGGGAAAGTTCTCTGAATTTTGTCTACTACGGTACAGGTTTTTCTAAGCCAAAAATTCGCTGAGACGTCTCGTCCGATAAGTTTACGTATGGAAAAACGAGATGAATGTGCAAGGAAACGCATGCTAAGACGAGAAATATCGGTAACCAAATCGAGGAATGGAGAGACTGAATGTAATTAGGAAGGAAACATGACTCTTGGGGGAGCGGGAAAGTGAAAGGGATCAGGAACATGCGTAGATATCGGCGTACCATGGAACACGGTGCTAAATATAGCCACTAGGTCATGTGCGCCTACCTAAGAATGGCTAAGAGGCGCTGGCCGTATTCTCCTACAAGCTCGGCGAAGTCGAAGCATGGAAAGGTGGGCTGGTTGACAAGTCCTGCTGCTTGGCGTCCGACGTTCCGCTGCTCTAGAGGCCGGAAAGACGCTTTCGCGTGTACGAAATGACGCTATCGGACACATTGGGACTTAACGGATGTCACGTGCTCGTTCTTGACGCGTCGCGAGCCAAAAATAGGCGGCTAGAGTGATGCAGAGCGCATCACCGCGCAGATAACGGAAAATCCGGTTAACAGCAGCGAGGTGAACTTCACCGGGGGCGGAAGTGTGACGAGAGACAATGCCCAATGCCTGAGCAATGTCCCATCGAGAACAGACCATGGCGTGCATCAGAGATCCGACACGACGTTGATAGTCATGAACATCAACTTCAGGTTCAGAAAGAACAGGAAGATGAGTGTTGGGATCCATGGGAGTGCTGACTGGACGAATCCTGAAAGCCAAAGCGCTCGAGGATGGTGTTGATGTACTGTTCCTGGGAGATGGTGATGAGGCGACGAGAAATGTCTCGCTCGACAAGCATGCCGAGGATCCATTTGATCTCTCCGAGATCCTTGACCTCGAACTTCTCGCGGAGTTTGCTGACGAGCTCGTCGATGACGCCGTTTTCGGTGGAGAGGATGAGGAAATCGTCGACATAGACTGCCACGATTGTGAGAACCCCATCTCGGTTCCGATAGAAGAGAGCGTGGTCGACGGCGCTGCGGGTGAAGCCGAGCTCAAGGAGAAGGTTGCATACGAGGAGGTACCACTCGTGTGAGGCCTGCTTGAGACCATAGAGTGCTCGCTCGAGGAGCCAGACTAATCCGGGTTCGGTTTCAGCGCCAGGCGGAGGATGCATGAATATTTCACGGTCGATCTCCGGGTTGGTGAATGCTGACACAGCGTCAACCTGACGACTATGCCAGCCGTAACGAGCAGCGAGAGCGAGGAGGGTGCGGATGGTCGCGTAGCGAGTAACCGGCGAGAACGTCTCGTCGTAGTCCAATCCTTCAACCTGCGAAAAACCTTTCGCCACGAGACGTGCCTTGTATCGCTCGACCTTGCCGTCGGCCCAAGCTTGCGCTTGAATACCCATTTGCAGCCGATGACTTTCCGGTTGACAGGACGTGGGACGGGCGTGAAGAGCTTCTGCCGCACAAACTGCTCGAGTTCGAGGGCGCATGCCTTCTTCCATTCCAGAGCATCAGATCGAGCCATGGCTTCCTCGTAGGTGAGTGGATCTGCATCCATCGTCGACGTTTTCGCTGATTCAGCGCCCACTGAAGGACCAGCGTCTGCCGTCGAGCCAGAGCCGGCCTCTGAGACAGGATCGAGAGATCGCTGCGAGGCGGCGTCGTCGTCCTTCACTCGGGGAGTTTCGGGACGTTTCCTGGAGCCATACGACGTCGTTGTGAAACGGTCATCGTCGTCTCGGACAGGCGTGCGACGGGTGCGTGTGGAACGACGTGTTTCAGCAGGAGGAGGAGGTGATGATGTGGCAGATGTTGGACCGGGTCCCTGGGCGTGCTCCGTCGAAGTAGAGGTGCGTATACCCGTTTTCGAGGTCGGCGAATCCGAATCTGAAGTCCGTTTGGACGCGCGGTCGTTCGTTCGTTCGCTAGAGCCGTCCGAAGTCGAATGTGACTGAGACTCACTTGAAGAACCTGTGGAATTAGATCCACCCATTCCGGCGCCCCCCAAACGGCTTCCCCCACTGCCCTGACCTGTACCAGTCCCATTCTCGCCATTTTCGTCGTCCGAATCGCCCTCTGAGGAAGAGGAATCCCCCTCTCCCTCCCCATCCCCCTCAGGCCCTCTATCTGAGTTTTCGTCATCACTCTTGTCGTCTGAGGGGTCGATAACGACCCTAGACTGTCCACCAGGCAACCCTTCGTCAAAATAGACGTCCCGCGACTCCAGAAGACGACCAGAGGGCCTGTGCAGCAAGATATATGCCTTCTTGTGCTCTGAGAACCCTAGGTGAGTGCATTCCAACGATTTTGCATCGAGTTTCTTGCGCTTAGAGTCTGGGATATGAACATAGGCCTTGCAGCCGAATGCTCGAAGGTGTGCAACGTTGGGTTTGGTGCCATAGTAGGCCTCGAACGGAGTAATTTCGTCCGGAAGCGCGCGCGTGGGAGTAACGTTGACGATGTGAGCCGCGTGTTGGATCGCGTGTGCCCAATACGTGTGAGGAAGGTCGGCGTCGTTTAACATGGTGCGTGCCATCTCGATAAGTGTCCTGTTCATGCGCTCGCTGATGCCGTTCTCCTGTGGTGTGTCCGGATTGGTCTTTTCGGCGTGTATCCCCTTCATCTCGAGGAACTTGGTAAATTCCGCTGAGATGTACTCTCCACCATTATCCGTGCGCATGAAGTTGACCTTCTCACCGGTCTCGACCTCAGCGCGAATAACCCGAGCCCGGAATTTCCCGAAAGCATCCGATTTGAGTCGAAGAGGATCGACCTTGACGAGGCGAGATTTACCGTCAATGAACGTCATGAAGTATCTCTCGCCGTGTCGACCTTCAGTCTGCATCGGGCCGCAGAGATCTGAGTAGATGCGATGAAGGAGTCGGGGATTTTCGGTGGTTGTGGACTTCGGAATGGGAGAGCGCGTCTGTTTGCCTTTGAGGCACGGAATGCACGTTGCGCCGTGAGTGTCGTCGTCCGTAATCTGCATGCCTTTGACCATCTTCTTTTTAAAGAGTTTGCGCACGGACTCAACCATGACGTGGCCAAGACGGCGGTGCCAGGTGCTGAGCGGCGCCTTGGACATCTCAACCTTTGCCTTTAATGCTAAGATTTGGGGCTCAGAAGAGGGGTCCAGGTCTTCGGAAGAGGTAGAGGGAGGAGCAGTGCAGATGTAGGCGCGTTCGCGAGCAATGGGCGCTGTGTCGAGGATGTAGAGATCATCCTGTTGACGGCCAACTCCGCAAAGCTTGCGAGACGAGTCGTAGATTTCGCAGATGTCGTCGGGCGCAAATGACAAGTAGTGCTTGGACCGTGTGAGACGTAGGACAGAGAGGAGGTTTCCACGAAGCTCAGGAACATAGTACACATCTGTGAGACAGGTAGTGATATGTTCCCCACCAGGTAAGAGGAGCTTGAGGAGTATGCGTCCAATACCCGTAGCCAGGATATAACTCTCGTCTCCGAGCCATACACGTTTCGGCGTAGCGAGTTCCGTGAAGGAGATGAACCACTGACAGTTCGAGGACATGTGGGAGGTGCAACCGGAGTCGACGATCCACTTGAGGAGCAGAGCTGTCCTCTTGGAGATGCTGTTCGCGAGGAAGAGCTGGATGTACTCGTCGTTGTCAGTCCTGACTGACGCGAGCTTAGCTGAGAGCTCAGTTTCCTTCCCACCACTGGCGGAACTCGAACTGGTGCTCTTCACGTCTTTGGATGACGCTGCTTGTTCTGCCTTGAGCTTGCGACACTCTGACTTGATGTGACCCTTCTTCTTGCAGTGATTGCACCGAATCGTCGATTTCTTGTCCCCTTTCACACCCGACTTGGATGCATCTGCAGCTTTCCCCTTTGACGTACGCGTGTAAAGCGCGACCTGAGAAGAGTTTGGATTTTGTCGGCTTCTCTCCTCCGTAAGGACTTGAGTAACAACTGAATCCGAAGTAAGTTTTTCTTCAGGTGTGGCCATGAGGATAGTGCGAAGGGTGGAAAAAGATTCGGGAAGAGAGATGATGAGTGCGATCGCGATGAGAGCGTCGCTAAGCTCATGATTCAACGTCTTCAGGATGTACGCCTTGTGTCGAACAGCGTTAAGCTGTGGCTCCAAGGGAGTTTCGTCGGTGAACGTGCCGCGGAATATTTCGCCAGTGAGGAAAGCGACAGTTTGCTTTCCTTTTCCTTCGTAGCGCCGGAGTAGTTTATCCCAGACGTCGGCCGCAGAGGCCGCGTGGAGAACGCCACTTAATGGCTCGTCCTTCAGAGTCAATGTGATCTGAGCACGCGCCTCCTTATCGCGTCGATCCCAGTCCATGATCAAATCACTGGATGGGGTCGAGGGACTAGGAGTACTGACTGCCGCTAACGTCGACGCAGTCGGCGCAGGTGCAGGTTTGGTTCCCACGGTGCCGGAAGACATCGGGGGGCGAGGCTCGGATCCGTCGACAATGCTGAGGAGGCCGCGAACATCGAGGACAGTGGAAATTCTGAATTTCCATGTCTGGAAGTTGGCGCCATTGTTCTCGAGTGACGGAATGTCGTAAAGTCGAGTAGAAGCTGATGGGAGTTTGACGGGGTCGGGCATGATGAAGGAGTGCACGAGTTGACAGGTGTGAGAATGCGCAGCGGAGCTAAGAGATTATCTTCGAGATGTCTTCTATAGATAGCGTAGGTCTGCGGGGCCCATAACCTATTGTAAGGACTGTGTTGAAGCGAAGCGGCGGGCACTGAGAGTGAAAAGAGAGAACTCAGTATCGACGTGTTAGACGAACTGATTGTTATATTAAGTACCTGAGAGTGAAAAGAGAGAACTACAGGTACTGTGTAAGTAATGAGAAATATAGAGCGGATATACGAAGCTCACCTCAGTATCGACGTGTTAGACGAACTGAGGAGAGCAGAAGGAAAGTGCTCGGTAGTGTACGGAATTGAAGATTATGTAATGAACGTATCATGTGAGTTGAACAAACAAAGATAAGAAACGAATGTAAGTGAAACGTCCAAAGTGTCCGTACTAAAATATATTTACAACATTTACCACCGAAGAACTGAGCCATTTCAGCGGATCCATGAGATGCAAATCACCTTATGCCACCCTACACCGTTCGTTAGGATCTCACCTAAATATTGGTGGAGCTCATTCTTCCAAAGCAGAGTTCGATATGGCATTTTTTGGGGCTAATAGGTCAACCCCGGAGATGACACTGTTTCATCACTACCAGCACAACGTTCTGTGCAGCAAAATCAAACACGCTAACGTCGTCAGGCCTTTTGGAAGATCATCGGAACATGCATGTGACGATCTTCATCCATAAATTGTGTGTTGAACTGTGAACATCAGATAGAGAGGGCACTAACATAGACAAAATTTCTCCCTCAAAATACATGCTTTGCAGCCGTGTCACTTAATTTAAAGTAATTTAAGCGGGACCATACTCAAGCTTAATCTCGTCCGCCAGCTTCTCCGCCACAGCAAAGCAAGCGCCAGCCTATAAAAGGAACAACAGGTTAACAACAATCAAAACCCAAATCCAGTGTGGAGACCACCCAGAGACACGCACCGTATGCCCCGAAACAATCCACGGAAAGATACTCGCATCCGCCACCCTAAGGCCATCAACCCCATACACCCTCAGTCTCGAATCCACGACCCCGCCGTCGGCCTGGGGCGCCATGCGGCACGTCGACGTCGGGTGATACACCGTCTCCACACGCTCGCGCACGAGCGCCTCGAGCTCCGCGTTCGTCTTGAGGTGCCGGAAGTGGTCGAGGTCGGCGCGCGGGAACCCGCCGTCGAGCTGGTCCTTGAGCGGCGGCGTGTGCGCGATGCGCAGGCTGAGCCTGACGCCGCGGACGAGCTTCGCGAGATCTTCAGGGGTGGAGAGGTAGCTGGTTATCGCCGCCGCCGTTAGCTCAACTTTGAGTATCTTTGAATCCTGGGGGTTTAGAGCGCGTATACGTACTTGGGATTGACGCTGGGCTGTACCCACGGATTTGCGGATTTGAGGAGGACGGCTCCGCGGCTTGTGGGTCGCAGGAGGTAGACGTGCAGCCCGAAAGTGTGAATGTCGAAGCCTTCCTTGCCGTGTTCCTTAAGAAATTTAAATCATTGAAAATCGCTGACGAGACCGCGACACATACCTTGTAGGCCATAGGTGTCGAGAAAATCTCCAAATCTGGGCTGTCTGAAGCTGAAGTGCTATCCACCCCCAATTTGTTAGGAAAGTCATATTCAGGGAACAGTTCTGGATCATCCGAGCGCACAAAGGCGGCACATTCACCGAACTGCAAAATTTATCACGATGAATAATAAGACATTGGATCGCGGCAAACAAGATGACAAAAGACACACGTTCATAGCCAAAGGTCCCCCAGTACCCAATACACGATATTGAAAGACAGCACCCAGCAGTTTGAGCACATCGCTCAGAGACGACGGTCTCAACCATTTGGGTGAGCGATTAAATTTATCCTTGAGGTATAGGTCGACCACTGGATGGTCGACGAGGTTGTGGCCGACTCCTGGAAGATCGACAATGGGCGTTATTCCGTGCGATTTGAGTTGGCCTGCGGGGCCGATGCCGGAGAGCATGAGAATCTAATTGAGAGGATTCGTTGGATCGTTAGGTATTTTGGGAAAAGAGGGGAGAAGACCTACGTGCGGAGAGTGGATGGCTCCTCCTCTGGGATAATCAATCGAGTTCACGAAAGACGAAAACTCTCAGAGGGCATTGAACCTACTCACGAAACGATCACTTCCTTCTTTGCATATGCTCTCCAAGTAGGCCCACCCTCCGTGCTCCCGAATTCCACGCCAACCGCCCTCGGCTTGAGTCCAATTGCAGTATCGAATAAAATACGCGTTGTAGTGGCGTGAATCGCCACCGTCAAATTCTTCCTCTTCAACACCTCTGGAGTGAGATACGCCGTCTCAGCAGAGACGCGTTTATAGTTCTTGTCGATATAAGTCACTAATCCACAACGAAATTCAGTTAGACAAATACCAAGACACTGAAACTGCAGAACGCGTAAGTAGTATTGCTCACTGATACGCCCAGCCCCCAAAGTGCCGTCCCTCCCATTAAAATCATGCGTGCGCCTAATCCCCACATTCACGCAGGCCTCAACGAACGCCTTGCTTGGGGGAGTGATGGTGTTGAAGAACCCTGTGTGTACGGGCCCGTCGCGCCCTCGCGCAGATGCGTCGACGAGTGGGTAGTCAGGGTGGGGTTGGTATGCTTCGAATTTGCGGAAGTATCTATTTATCGCGTGCAGTGTTTTTATGTGAGCGGGAAAAGGGTGGGTAGGGGAGGGAGGGGAGGGCTTACTGTCCGAAGTTCTTCCATGCCCAGGATTCGTCCCCGATGTAGGTCGCCCATTCGTCGAAGTCGCCGAATGCACCGTATTGTGCCCTGTACAATTAAACTTCAAAATCAAAGAACAAACACTTCCCAAAGAAGTCCCTACATTTGTGCATTGATAGAGGAACCTATATCGTCTTTCAGTTATCGCAAAGCACTTTTTCTGAGGTATGAACTCACATCCTCCAAGCATCTTCGCTGGAACAAACAGTCAGTCGTCAAAGCGAAGCTTCAAACTGCGACTCCAAAACTCACCCCTTGGCCAGAACTTCCTCTCATCATTCGCATCCTTCTGAGGTT
Organism: Pholiota adiposa; assembly: GCA_009935795.1. Classification (NCBI taxonomy): domain Eukaryota; kingdom Fungi; phylum Basidiomycota; class Agaricomycetes; order Agaricales; family Strophariaceae; genus Pholiota; species Pholiota adiposa. The sequence continues at coordinate 136,466 of QEYC01000170.1, read as the reverse complement.
CCGTGCGCAAATCATGGACATGTACTGGGTTGTACAAGAGGCGCCCAAATCTTGAGGGTGTGGTACTGGCTTCCAATGCCGATCCGCTTTCGAATGTATTCGACAACGTCGACAGTAGCAAGAAGTCATTGAACTCACCTCCCTCCGGCTTCGAGTAGTAGGACGCGGATACTAGGGTTCTCGGAGAGACGCCCGGCGAGGGCACATCCAGTCGTACCTGCACAACGTCATCGGAATGGTTTCAAAGTTCACTATTGATTGAGCGGCGACATACCTCCTCCCACAACGATGATATCATACTCTGCATCTATCGCGCCATCCCCCACACCCTTCTCTGCACCCGCACCCGCAACCACACCAGCACCAGCACCACTAGCATCCCCAACACGCTGCCCAACTTGATCGAGGTCCGACACGTAGTATGAGCGCCCTTTCGACTTGGACAAGTTGCGTTTGCGTTTGAGGACGAGGAGGAGCTTGAGCAGTATGGCGAGGGCGGCTGCGGAGAGCACGTAGCGCGCTTTCGGGCTGAGATTTAGATTTAGATTTAGAGGCTTGATGGTTTTCAGCCTCATGAGGGATGCGTGTAGGGCATCGGGGATGGTGGACAGCACCGACGCGGTGGTGCCAGATCTGCCAGACATAATGATCACTGACCGTGCGCAGAAGTCAGTCGAAGCCTGAGGGTGGTGTTGGTACGAGTACAAGAGTGTTCAGTGTTTCCCATGGGTAGACATATCGTCGGAAGTTTGGCGAATATTTGTGTGCACTCTGAGACAGTAAGTCACTAATAGACTTATTGTCCTGGGGTAAATCCGGGGACAAGGCACGGTGAACAAGTCCCGGCGCCGATTCTGATCATCTGTTGTGATTGATCCTGATTGATCTCGATCAGATTAAATGTATAGGCTCTGGAGAGTTGGTTGTGCCTACCATTGGCATGCAGATGAGAGGATCAACGAGCTTAGGTAGCCTGTGTATACATGTTCCGAGTTTGCGCCACAAAAAGACCAACACAAAGTTGGTTGATTCTTGGAATAGATTGTGTATTTTGGCGCCCGTGGTGAAATTGGCGCCTGCTGCTCGTTTGTGCTTTAATTAACACGGCACCTGCGGCGAGGATATATACTACGTAGGCAAGATATATCTAGGTCAGTCTGTATGTATATGTAGACGATGGAAGTTAATGAACACATTCAATTACTCTGATCACTTCATTCCGAGTCCGGGAAGGCAGGACAATCGAATGAATATATCTTTCACGTATGCGTTTAGAGGTTCTTTTCGGTGAGGTAGTAGCATTTATGACTTTACTATGGCTCGGGGATGAGGTCCAATTGGCTCAGTCATTTCCCAAATGAAAGGATAGGCTTCTAGCAATTTCATGACCTGCATGCTTTATTCACGTAAAAGAGTCTGCATCCACATCCACATGCCACCTTGAAATCTCTGGATTCTTTTGGAGGATCATGAATACCCTGAAGTCGCTTCCCGCTCACCCAACTAGTTTATAATTGGCTGTCTAGAGGTTGAAAGTGGTCTTACAATATGATGCTGTCAATGCCAAGTGGAACGCGTGCAAGCCTTGAGGCTTCGCTGGTCGGTGCAATCATCTCAAGAATGCTATCATCATCGATGGAAGGCAAAACCTAGAGTCAGTGAAATTTATGAACCAGACTTTCAATTGCAGCACTAATACGATGGGCCTGGGCGCGTACATGGGCATCATTTCCGCCAATCGAAAGCTGCATCTTGATCATGTCTCAATACATGTAAAATAGCTGCGTCGTCTTTTGGATGAATTAATGAAACCGCTGCTTGGCAGATATCGATCGAGTGCTATATGGGCGCTTGATCACAATCGACAGTGCTCCAAGGATTTTATATGTGAGGATGAAGCTACCAAAAATGTTCTTTCCGCTGAACACGTTGCATGATGCAATTGAAATGCCTGTGAAAACTCCTGCAAAAAAATAGAACGATAGGTAGGTATTAGCATTGCTCATCGTGTGACTGGCCGACTCCTTCAGCTGAGCAGGGTATGGGGAGCGCAGCGTCTGAGTATGGTTTAGCGGATCTTATCTGATCAGGTGCCCCGACGCGTGTTTAGAACGCAAAATGGGGTGTGGCTGTGGAGCGGATGTGCTTTCTCTCTTTCTTTCACCAAGCTGGCGCTGCCTACCAAGAGCGAAAGGTCTGGTTTTGGCGCTAAAGTTGGCCTCCTCCTCCGTCTCAAGCGCTCCGCCCGCCGAAACACCGACCCTCAAGTCTCGGAGCCGCCGCAGGCAGAACACGCCTCCCTCAATCTTCCCCACGCACCGTCCCCCGAGCCGTTGCCCGCCGCGTCGCCCAGCCAACAACACCCCGCTTCTCTTCCTGCTCCGACAACCATGCTTTCTGAAGGATCACAGCCTCATCCGGGTGCCCCCATATCCCATACCCCGCCCAACAAGGCCAACCTCAAGGCATGGTGGAATCACTTCAACTTCATTCAAAAGACGAAGAAGGAAGCGTTTGACGTTGCTCCCTACAGAGGTCTGTCGTCTCCGCATTGTCCTCATCGCCAGCCATTCAATTTCTGCCTGTAGCTCGCGACACCGTGGAGCACCCCGTGTTTGGCAAGCCGCTCAAGGAGAGTCTGCGGTACGCGAGCGTGCAGATATCGACTGCAGACGCCAATGGCGATCTCTATGTGTGGGGCTATATACCCGTCGTCGTCGCGAAGTGGTGCGTCCTGAGCTTTTTCTGCTTTTTCTTCCATTTTCGCTTTCTCATAATGTCCTCATCACACTCAGTGGACTATACCTAAAAGAGAACGGTATGCTCACAATCCTCTTCGCAGCATGGCTCTCCTAATCCTTGGATATCAGCCACCGAAGTGCCGGGCACCTTTCGCGTCAGTGGTTCCAACAAACGCATGCGCGACCTGCAAGCAATTTTCGAAACCCCTCCCCGCGTGAGTTGCAACACGTTCCCTGCCCGTCTTCTATTGTCATCTTGAGTAATAGCGGTCATTCATGTCCGGCCCCGCTTTTCCGCATACATTCCGTCACTCTGACTCGCCTTTATTTTGGCTGCTGTGATGCTTGCAAGTCGTGTATCGCTGAACGCTTCTTTCTCCACAGTACGGCAAATCTCTGGATTGGAAAAATGAACAATATACCACTCATGACGTTGCCAGCGTCTTCCGACGATACCTTACACAGATGCCAGTGAGTTTTTCCTTCTTGCAGGACCAGTTGGTCCGCATGGTTTTGGTTGCTCACAGCTCTGGCGATCGCTGGTGTAACAGCTTGCATTTACACCAGTGTACGTCAGCGCTTGCCTGACCCTGCCGAAGCGATTACCGCATCCTCCACACCTTTCGTTAACCTTCTTTTTTTTTGTAGGAACCAGTAATACCCTACGACATGTACCACCTCGTGAGTTTCCTTTCATTTTCGCCTTAGCGTGTCTATATTTATTAGGAGACAGTTTCGTGATGCACTAGGTCCGTTAATACTCTTCTATCAATTAACGATGCTTATTGTGGACTAGAGAAACAGCCATATAACCAAGAAGAAGTGATCGCGACGTACAAATCGCTCATCCGTCGCATGCCACGGGCAAATCAATACCTTCTGCTTTACGTCCTTGATCTACTCTCTGTATTCGCGCGAAAATCGGACAAGAACTTGATGACAGCCACGAGTGAGTCCTGCTTTCAACACTCATTATTGTCAATTAATTGTTGTAGACCTGGCGGTGATTTTCCGGCCTGGGATCATATCCCACCCAAAGCATGAAATGAGCCCGCACGCGCACGCATTGAGCCAGAAGGTGTTGGAATTCCTGATCGCGCAGCAGGACTGGTTCATGCTCGATATCGTGCCGCCGCCGCCTGCGGGCGGGTTCCCGGGCGACGATGACGATGTTGGCGCTGGGCAGGGCGGGTCGGCGGATGGCGGTGCAGGTGCAGGTGGGGGACCTGGCGCTGGGCCGTCGAGAGGAGGGGGTGCATCGGGAGGTGGGGCGGGAAAATGGCGCGAAGGCTCATCGACGCCCACGAGGCAGGGTACGACGGACAGCGCGTGGGTGGCGAATGCGGAGGCGGGCCCTAGCACGCCGCGGACAACTACAAGGCAGAGGGTGATAAGTGGAAGTCCGGATGTGGGTGCGAGGCAGACGCCGAATCGGGGTTCGGGACAGACGTCGGGACATGGGCGTACCGCCAGTCCATCGCTGCCTTTTCCAGCTCAGCCAGCAAGAAATAATTCATACCCATATCCCCAATTGCCAATAATGCCGCCCGCGACAAGGCCGCAGCATGTACGACGCGCGTCTCTGCAAGTCGAGTTGGTCACTCCTGCTCAATATTCCAAATCCGCCCCTGCTGCTAGTCCAATCCTTCAAGAAAGTCTACGGCGATATGCGAATCCTCATGCGCATGAAGGCGTTCCTATCCCTCAGCTTTCGTCTGATCACTCCGGGGAAGATGGGACTGTATTCGTAACGCCCATGTCGTCGATGCCACCGTCGCCTGAGGGAGGCAAACAGGTGGGACTTGTTAGGAAAAATACCATTGGGCACGAGCATGATCAACGGCAGGGTTATCCTGCGCAGCATTCTCCGTACCCTCAGCAACAACAAGCGCAACAACAAACGCAACATTCTAATAACAATTCAACACCAACAACACGGAAAACAACATACCCTGAACCTCAGACATCGCCAACGCGCGCTGGGCCGAATGTGAATGGCCATGGGGTGACGCCGATACACTCGAGATTCGCGCATACGGACCCGCAGTCTTCGGCGTTCGTACCTTCGGCTGTGCGCGCGGCGTCGCCTGTGCAGATCATGCCTTCGGCTGTGCGCTCAGGGCCGCCTGCGCAGATACCCCCACAACCTTCATCGCAGGCGCATGCGCAATCTCAACCATATCCTAATTCACGTCGGATGCAGACCGATGGAAATCCGCATATACAGCAGCAACCATGGATGCGCCCGGCCTCGCCGCCTTTACCCAATCTCCCGCACGGCGGCGAAACCTTCCCGCATGGGTTCAGCGTTGGATGGGCCGCGGTGCCGCCGCTTGGTTCCGGCGCTTCAGATGTCGACGATGTCATGGTGATACCCTCGGAGGAAGAGGAGTCGCTTGTTGGGGGCGATCCTTGGAAGATTATACCAAATGATTATTATGGGCCGGTACCTACGCCTATGGGAGGAAGTGGAGCTGGGTTTCTGTCGCTTGGGGGGAAGAGGGATAGGAAGGAGGTTGAGAGAGTGAGGGAGAAGGAGGTTGAGAGAGCGAGGGAGAAGGAGGAGAGGGAGCGAGTTAGGGCGATGCGGAGGAGAAGTACGATGGAGCGGAGTGGTGAGTTCGATTTTTACTTTTGTTGTAATATGCGTCCTGTGGGAGGATGGAAGTCTTCCAATGTGCTTTTCTACGTTTTCTTCGCGTTCTCGTTCATAACATGTGCATTCTTACTGACCTTTATTTGTTAGAACTTATGCGGGGCAGCAAAGGTCAAGATACTCGCCATGCAAGCAACGGTATGCTGCCGATTCAAGAAGGATCCTCAAGTAGCACAACGAACGGAACTGTCGTCTATGGTGTGGTACGCAGTCGGACCTTGCCTTCAAGACGCAAAGGCGGCGATGCGATTCTCGACGACAAAGAGAATGCAAATACTGTGCTAGGCGACAATGGCAACGCTAGAGACAGGACGAGAGATAAAGAGCGAAGTGAAAAACGTGTTCTGAAGAAGCAGCGAAGGGTGTCAGCTACGCATCGGACGTGAATGTGGCAAGGCTTCTTTGGATCTCTGTCATCTCCATAGTGCTGTTTGTGCAGTCTTCCGCTTGCTTTTAGGATGCTTGTTCTTGCGACAATTGCTGGCCTTACCATGTTGGTGAATGCTTGGTCTTTGAACTTTCTTGGTTCGGGTCTATTCTTGATTATTTGACGCCGACCTTTTTGGATTATCATATCATCTTCGCCGTTCATCCCATTCTCCTTTTCGATTTCCGACCTTTTTCACCGCTGGGATTTTTTTTCTTTCTGTTCGCACACACTCGGGGGCAAACCAGTCATCCAGCACGTACCTCGCTACTATTATGTCGACATTTGAAGCATATCATTGACAGCGCGGACAACGATAATCAGGGTCCATTATATCTCGAGACAGGTGATTATCCGTTAATTACTGTACACTCTAACGAGTCGAAATCCCTGGCCCACCTTCATTCATGCTTAGCGACTCAACTATATGTATAATTTATTGTAATCAAGGCGTGAACCCTAGACCATTCTTTTACTTCCTGTCTACCATAACAATTGACATTTTGTATTTTTTTGCCTTTGGACTGTTGAACTTTTGGACCACCTGCCTAGTACCTCCTACTGCTCACGCGCAGACAAAATATTTGCCCACTGCAGCTACGTACACCTGCGTAAGAATATGGCTATGATCGCGATAGTGCCGATTAATACTTTATGTAGACGAACTTTGACGAAGAGGTGTAATCGATAGGCTAGCGTCGTTGACCACTTGGCTTTGTCGTTGAATGTTGAAGCGTTGAAGCGCGCGCGCCAGAACTTTTCGAACTTAGCTCGCCAAAGGCAATATATTCTTGACCTCTCTCAGATGTTGATGTTCGAAAGTATTATCGACGATCCAAAGGGCGGCTTGCACCCCATGGTCTGGCTCCTCAACCTGACTCTGTCTGTCGACGAGAACTATATAATTGTATAGGAGCATATCAAGATGGTATTGAACATATTTGATTCTCTTTTCTTTGTCTGGATTTTTTACAGCATATGCGTATGCGTATGCGGGGTGGCAGTTTTTGCTGGTGTAGATTTGAACGGTGTCTTGATTAATTCATGTCTTTTGCATCAGGTGTATCATCGTATCATAGATAAATTTCGAAAGAGAATAGAATAACTAGCGTTAGCCAGCGAACTAAGTATACGATGTTGCTCAATTTTCAGATATTTATGTGAAAACTGAGTGGAGATCACCTTAGATCACACATTGACACACATTGACAGAGGGTTGTATTTTAACCCTGAATTCAACCTTGAGTCTTGAATCACCCATATTACGAAGCACCTAACATGGGGGTCCTATCGATAGAACAGTTTCCAGTTGCCCTGAAGGTTGCCTGAAGGTCGAGTTTGAGTTGACGTCTGGTTATAAGCGCTGACTCATAGTTGGCTTTGGCGTCAAAACATGACGGTCCGGTAATCCGGAAGGCATCAAAAAATTAAAGGCGCAACCGTGACGTTCAACAACTTGCATCCGACAGCGACGAGCAATGCATCGACATTGTATTCGCGCCTTTCTATCACAATGCGCAGAGCCGGCGTGCAGAAGCTTCCTGAAACCTGCTCAACGACTCTTCTCGACACCGTCAGCAGTACCTTCTTCCACGCCTACCCCTTCGCGGAAACGACCAAACTCTCCGTCCTCTTTGAAGAAAACTAAACCATATACTAAAACACTGAGGACAAGACGTTTTGTAGGATTCAGATTTAGATCCGAACCCCAGCCCAAACCCAAATACGAATACAGACCCAAACCCAGACGCAAATTTGAAATCGAGGGCATGGGCAGAAAGGTTCCCTATCGCAATAAAGCGAGCTACGATCCACCCCTTAAGCTCGCAGAGACAAAAGTTATTCGACACGTCCCCCTCCCTCAGCGTTTTATAAATCCCGAACCATTACGAGCCACATTGCTAGAGAATGAAAAGAAAGCTTTCGTTGCTGGACAAGATGCAGAAGAACTAGACATCCAAGCCCAGGACGTCGATACGGAATTCGCAGAAGAACTGGCTTTGCCGGAAAACTTCACCCCTGGTACTTTCGTGGAGGTTCGAAGGTACGTGCCTTTGATTCCTTTCTTGCATTTTTTCTAAAACCTGTATGTTCTTGGTCTTGATTAGAAACGAGCGCACGACAGAAGCTATTGTTCTTGGCGACATCCTAAAGGACCGTGCAATGAGCGTTGCATGCCTGACTACCACGGGTGAAATCCTGGACGCTTTGGTGACCAACATCTTCTTCTCTATTCCCAACCTCATCTCTGTCGAACTCGCTAAACGATGCGGAAAAGAAATCATTCCGGAAACACCACAGGCTCTTAATGCGCGTGTTGAGGCTCTCAAGCAGCTACGCTTAATAATCATCCAGGCAGAACAAGCGGCTCAGGGATCAAGGATGTGGGATCGCCAAAAAATCGCGAATATCTACGAGATACTCAAACACAACGACCCAACCCGATGGTCTACCATCACATTAGAGCATGCAACTTCTATGCTTTACACGCAACCCGGTTATATCAACTACTATGCGACTCATAGATACCTGATGGAGCGGCCCCTTCGCTACATCGCTGACGCGGGGTACATTCGAAGTCAGCAGTTTCGTATACGGCCCCAGCGTGACATCGACGAAATCCAAACGGTGGAAAATTGGATAAATTTATTTCGCTTAAACCCTTTTGAAGAGGGCCCCTACAAATCGTTCGTAGCCAAAGCTCGACGTCTACTCAAAGAACGCGGCAATAAAAGGTTGATGCCACCAGGTCCGATGTCACAAAAGGACGCAAAGGAACATTGGAGTGAAGATCATCAAGTCATCCTTTCCTTCCTTCTTCGTTCCCTGCAAAAGCATACTACGAGTCAAAAGGACCCTTATCAAATAGGACGCAATACTATCGTCACTGATGTCACCCGCAGTATGGATGTGAACGACGACGCTATTCACAAACTCCTGATAAGGCTGAAAGTAATCGCACCCTGGCAAGATCTATTCGCACTCTCTCCACAGTTAAACCCTGCCGCAGATTATAGCACACAATTCCCAATAGAAAAGGAAGCAGAGGCCATCTTGCGCAAATCATCTTTTGCAAGCACAAATACAGTCCTGGGTCCTATGGATCTCAATCCGCGCGATCCTCTGGACTCAGTTCGTCATGACTTCGGAGACGCGAGGGTCTTTGTTATCGATGATCCTGATGCAAAGGAGCTGGACGATGGTGTTTCTGTGGAGCGTATACCTTCTGAGCCTGAAAACCATTGGATTCACGTACACATCGCAGACCCAGCTAGGATCCTCCACCCTGGACACGCGCTTTCTCATAGAGCGCGCGACCAGCTACAGTCCATTTACTTCCTCAGCGGAAATTATCCCATGCTGCCACCGACTCTGATGCACGATCCGAAATATGGACTCTCGTTAACGGATTCTTCATCGGAAAATTGTGGGCCCAACTACGTGTTGACTTTTAGCGCCAAGGTCGATGCAGAGGGTAACATCTTGGAACACAAGCTTCGTGCCGGAATTCTTCGCAATGTCCGCGTAGCATCATATAACGATGTCAACGCCGCACTTGGTGAAGAGGTGCCTCCCAAAATTTATCCCTACAGCAAAGCAGTAAAGGAAATAAGCAACGCATCGTTTAGTGAATCCGAAGTGGCTGACCTGCGCCTTCTCAAGAAATTGGCAGATGTTCAGGTCGCGAAACGTGTCAGATCCGGTGTTGTAGTCCCAGAACGCTCCAATGCTGAGATCAAGTTCCTAACGAAGATTCCTGCCGAAATTCAAAGTCCGTGCCTGTCCGGATCTGAATATTCAGGCTTCCCCGAGATGTTATACACCGTCGGCTTGACTAGTAACGATGACCAGGGTGCACGCAATATGGTCAGCGAGGCGATGAAACTGGGATGTCGCGTCGCGTCGCGGGTTGCCTTGGACCATAACCTTCCCTTCATCCGACGCTGTCTTCGGCCATTTGTTTGGAAGTCGGATGAAGATTTGCAGTCGGCTCGGAATCTACGTGACCGTCAAGGTTATATTCCAATGCAGGAGTTCGTCAGATTCGATATGTGTCCTACATCAGGATACTACTCTCAAGATGCAGACACGCACTTTCAACTGGGCCTCCCAGCCGGAGAGGGTTATAGCCGTGCAACGTCTCCTTTACGGCGATACATGGATCTTGTCCTTCATTGGCAATTACATCACGTCCTACTCGGACCCAACGCTCCTCCCCGCCCTCCTTTCTCTTCTGAGGAAATTGAAAAGCTGATTATCGAAGGCAGCATTAAAGATCTTCAAATCCGTCGGCTACACAAAGCCAACAATGTCTATTATGCGCTCATGTACATATTTAATTGGCGCTACGATTGGGGCAAGATATTCAAACCACCCAGAAGGCGTAAGGGAGAAAGAGGCACTCATGATCCAATAGCACTCACGAAAGCCTGGACATTGCGACAGCCAGTGAAAGATAACACGTCCTCGATATGTTGTGCAGTAGCGATACCTGCGCTAGGTCTTGATGCTGAACTGAAAAATCTACCACACCACTACTTGGATCTACCCACCGGCTCCGATGTGATGGTCAGATTCCACTCAATCGAGTTGGGTCTCCGAAGAACCAAGCTGATCGTCGTGTTGGCTTAGGTCGACCATTATTTTTGTAATTTATATACATAGATTTTCTTTCGGCGTACGGTGATAATTTACCTACCTATTTCTACTGCATTTACATACCTTTATCTAAGGAAGAGCCTTGCGAGTTAGCACTTGTAATAATGTAATAATGACCTGCAATCCCAGCTCTATTAATGACTTCTATTGAGCATACTTAGTAGCTTCGACTTGAAGATATTATGATCGAATTTCTTTCCACCGGCCACTGATGTCATTAGTAGCGCGCGATGAAAGGACACGCGGCGTGACTTGACGCGACTTCGAATCTTCAGCATCGACCATCACGAAATGGCACCTCCAGCGGTTGTGCAGTGGGTCAATAAACATTTTCCTAAACCCGCTGTTGATTTGGTCAGTCACACCATTGAAAACCTGGAAACAAGAGACTGACACGTTCCATAACTTTCAGGAATGGTTGGATGGATGTTGCGAGTGGCTCACGGACGATCAAAATTTATCTCCTGTTACCTCTTTCCCCCAGTTCGTAGAACGCGTCAAAGAGCAGCTTCTTGAATCTGATCTAGGAGACTCTATGAGCAAAGGAACTGGGTTGAGGCCGAACATCATGCACGCAACAGAAGACCTGCAGGGGCCCCCGATTTTGGTCCAAATAATTGCGATCACTGAAATTGGCTCAAGTGCTTTTCAGCTTGAACAAACGCGTGTTGCGCGTGAAGAGAGGATGCGGAGCGGCCAAGGGAATGTCGAAGGGGAAGAAGAAGGTGATGTAGAGGTGGAGGGCGAAGGACCTATGCCCAAATATCCTCGAGGCACGCTGCGGTTCCAAATTTCGGATGGAGAAACAGTCATAGACGCCATGGAATATCGAACTCTGTCCCAATTGGCCCTCGGTATAACTGAACTAGGATATAAGGTGAGTCTTTGCGGCCAATGCTTTTTCTTTTGACTGATTAGCTACTAAGTTGCAACTCAAAGGGACAAGAATACAAAATGGTATGGCTCTTCTTGAGCCTGCCACTGTAGTCCTATTAGGTGGAAGACAGGCAGATCTAGAAGCTAGACAATTGACCGAATTTAAGCAAGGCCTATATCAAAGGCTTAGGTGAGTTGACGCGTGATTTTAAATGGTTGCATTGACAGACTTCGCCTTAGACGCCCATTTTCACCTGAACCAGAAGGGCAAGTCCGACCAGCTGCAGTTGCCGAGGCTATGAGGTCCCCCTTGCGTGAAATATCGCCACCTCCTCCACAGTTCGGCGACCATAATGACGATATCGACATGGAGCCTCGCCGCCGCCTACCCGCTAATTCTTCTCTGAACGCCCCTGCTGCTCCTACGTCTTCCAATCCGCATGAACCCCGACGAATACTCAGTCTACCTTCTCGTCACGCGGTCAGCCTTGTTAGCAATGTCAGCGAGGATACAGTGGAAGTAGAGAGGACAGCCTCCACTTCCTCTACCCTTGTGTCGACTGGTCCGCAAAAAAACAAAGCTACAAAATCAGCCTACTTTGCTGATGGTTCTGGATCAAATTCGAGAACGGCTTCTTTGTCCAAGCAAAGTCAAGATCTTGACTTTACATTCTCGTCTACAACCCGTCAGTCAGCTCGCAACCTTCCATCACCCTCTCCTGAACTTTCTTTAGAATCCCAGAATCATGCACCAAGAGATGCATTTGATTTCGACTTTCTGGATGAATTGGGTGCAGATGAGAATCTTTCTCCATCTCATGTTGACAAAGGAAAGGGATCAGAGCATCCCAATCAAGCTACGGCTTCATCTTCACGCCATTCTCCCCATCCTGTTCATGACACAGAGCCCAGTTCTGATGACTATGGCATGGACGACATTGATGTTGTAGATGCAGATTTTTGGGATAGTGTAGACAAAGTGGTTGAGAAAGCTGTTGCAGAACGCGAAAGCTCGGCGCCTGCACTTCATCCACCTTCATCTGCTTCTGGGTCCGGGTCAGGAACATCATCATCTTATGTCAAATACGACAGGAAAACGGCTACAGAACACGCAAGAAGCAGCGCTGCACCACCCACACGAGTCCTCGGTGTGATCGAAATCGACGATTCGGATGAGGAAATGGCCGATGCGGCAGACAAAGAAAACCAGCCAGTTCCCGCTCGACATGTCCGTCAACGCATGGACGATAGCAGCCAGATGCCGGCTTTGAGTCAAAGGACTGGAAGGCCTGTTGTCCTTGCCACCAAACCAGAAGACGTTATTGACTTGTCGGATTCCGACTGAGGTTTTCCTACTCATGCGCTTGCTAAATTTTGTTCCTTTTCCCATCTTCACTTATTGGACGTCTCACTTTTTTTGCTTCTTGGATGTCGTCAATATATTTTTTCGTGTAGATAAAGGGTGAATGATCTCGACCTACTCCAATGTACAAATGTTCCGTGCACACTTTTCCCGGCTGCCCCGCGCGTCATATGCGATCAGCTCAATTTATCCCTCAGTCACAACACCTCTAATTTCGATGTTTGCCGATGATGTATCGGAGCTTGGGTACGTCGCATATTTGAACTTATAAAACCAAGTTGAATGTCTGAAATTGCTTCTAATAGCGCTCGTATGGGAATCGCCTTTACTTGCTTTGGTATCAGTTTTCCTGCTATTCAATGGGTACTCTATTTTCTACCCTACAACATCGCATCAATTCATATAGCCTTGGGGGCATTGATTGGTATGTAGGAGTCCAAGTGATGTCAGATTTTTTTCAATCTGAAGCCATGAATCAAGGTACTCCTATACACGGACCGACAGATCTATTTGGTGGCGGCCAGCCCTCGAAAGTGCAGTGAGTTATTCAGTGAGTTATTGTTGCAGGACTCGAAGAGAGACATAGTGCTAAAGTTGCGTGTGATCGTCTCATGTCAGAAAACCCGCGAAAGAGGTTATGCAGGTGCAGGAGTAATGGTATATTAGTGTAAAAATTAGAACTGCTATTGCCTTCTGTTATCAATCTGGCAAGTTTTGTAGAATTTTGTGAAAAGAGAGGCTTCATATCTGTTCATGTCGTCTTTCTCGAAGGTTAAGCTCCAGTCGACTCTTTGATTGGCCTATCTGATTGGCGAAGGGTATTGGCGCAGGGATTCGGATGTGCAAAAGAGAGCCATTGACTTCAACTTATGCCAGGATTCTAATCATGCGCAAAGTCAGATAAGACAGGATACAATGGTGTACACTTAACAGAATATGGACGATCACAGTGATGCTGGACATTGAATGGTATTGTTCTGGTGAAGAGAATATAATATTTTATACATACATAACCAGCGTAGAGTCGAGTACAAATCTTGAAAAGTAATGGTGGTGCACCTGGCGCATGAGTTAATCATACATCCGAAATTTAAAGCTTGAAACGATGACAGGGTTATCCGAGCAGGACTGTCTTGGTTTTTTTCTTTTTCTTGCTTGAGCTTGCAAAGGTACGCCAACTGTCGACTCGCTGTTCGCGATTATCTGAATATTTGAGTTTGCATCAGCAGATTTTTGAAGAGGAAAGACTTCAACACACCTTCCCAGCTCTTATCATCCTCTGCCTTTCGCTTCCGCTGAGCAACCTCCTCATCTTTCTTCCTTGCTTCCAAACCCTCGTTTGCCAGATTCATTTTAATAGCCCTAAAACAATGATTTAGCAGGGGATGCGACATTCAAAAACATTGACACGTACTTTCTTCGCCTCACTTCTTCATCAATCAACAACAGTTTGGATTGTGCCCTTAGCCTGACTTTGAAAGGTGGATCAAGACCTTGGAGCTTTGGATCATTGTTTGCGGTTGTAGATGGTAGATTGAGAGCTTTCAATACGAGCGTTCGTGCTTGGTTGATCACAGCGTCGAGCTCTTCGCGTTGAGTTTTATCGGAGAGTTCCGACTCGGCCTATGATAGAGCACAATATAAATCATTATACGAAGCGTTTTCGACCAAAAGTGGCATACCTTCTTAAGAATATCGAAAGCTTCTGGAGCACGCGCATGAGGGCATTTATCAGGATGAATAACTGAAAACGTTGCGATCAGTAGAGTATAAGCAACATGATTTTGAGCGAGGCATCCATACATAGTGAGATTTGACGGTATTTCTTCTTAATTTCGTCCGGGGTGGCTGTTTCCTCTATATCTAATATATCATACGCACTGATTCAGATCTTTAGACCGTGTTGAATCAAAGAAAGAAATTGAAAGTGAACACGCACTTCAATTTGAACGCTTTCAGGATGCGTTCGACTTCGACCTCTCGTTGGAAAGCAGACGCTTCGCGATTGAGAATCTTTTCGATATCAAGGTCTTCTTGCGTAGGATTTGATCCCGAAGCTGATGCCGATCCAGTAGCTTTCTCAGACATGTAGAAATTCTGCGTTGCTGAGGTGGTTGACCAGTGGCAATATCCGAATATCGAGTCTCGAATCAGTTACTAGTAGTAGTGGCTGTGCAGCACGTGGAAGGACCGGGACAGAAACCAGTCGCCCTTCCGCGCCGTTGCCCTACCTCCATGTCGTTCCTGAAGCCTTTAACTCGCGCGACGGCGCATACAGTCAGTCTTTGCTTTACGAAAGTTCTAAAGGGGCTGTTTTTCTTATTTTTTGCCAGCTTAGGCACCCAGCATCCCGGCCATGTTGTCGCCAAACGCTACATCGGTATAACTCTCTGTTCGAGAGCCCATTCCAGCGGGCATGGAGGAACGCATCTACGGAAACGAGACCGGAGAGACCCATTTCTGAACGCTCAGCTGCTGCCCATAAAGCAAGGAGTGAAAAGCAAGCAAAGAGAAACCGTTCATTACTAATGTACAGTACGGCAGTGGTACGTTTTATTGACTTCATTTATATGCGCATTATTATGACTGCTGCTAGATTCTATTCGCCAGTGGTGCAAGCTATGCTGCTGTACCACTGTATCGCATGTTCTGTGCTGCGACTGGATTTGCTGGAACGCCAAATGTCGGAACGGGGCGATTTGAGCCCGAGCGCTTAGTGCCTGTCGAAAATGCTACGCGCATAAAAGTGCATTTCAATGCGGATAGATCAGAGCAGCTTCCATGGAGCTTCACCCCTCAGCAAAAATTTGTTACGGTTTTGCCAGGAGAGACGAGCCTGGCGTTCTATAAGGCCAAAAATAATTCGAACAAGGATATTATTGGGATTGCTACCTATAATGTGACTCCCGACAGAGTGCGTATTTTTCCTTGGAAAAATCTATGGTTGTATGACTGTGAATTTTATTTTATTTCAGATCGCTCCTTATTTCTCCAAGGTGGAATGCTTCTGCTTCGAAGAACAACGACTATTAGCCGGAGAGGAAGTTGACATGCCTTTGCTCTTCTTCATCGACAAAGATATGTTAGACGATCCTGCTTGCAGAAACGTGGAGGATGTAGTGCTATCCTATACTTTCTTCCGGTGAGCAACGTTTGGGTTGTATCGTTTTCGTAAAGCTCACAAGTTTTAGCGCTCGCCGGAACGAGCATGGACAACTCGAACCTGACGCTGAAGAGGACGTTGTTCAAAACTCGCTAGGCTTTGGAGGGTACGAAAACGCTCCAAAGGCCGAAGTCCGAAATGCTACCAAGGAGTCTGAATCTGGAACACCTCCAACGCCTTCGTCATAGATCATTAGACTGCATGTTCCAACCCCCCCAACTCATCAAGCATATTTAATCTGTAACATCTAAAGCACAATGTGGAATGTCATTCGTCAAAGCAATACAATATACAACATCCTGGGATGGTTAGGATGAATGCAAATCAGATTCACGGTATTGTCGATCGTAAACTTTCTTGTTTGGCCGTAATTTGATGCAACAAAGTTGGCCCCGCATATCAAGAAGCTGAAGACTTTTATATGTGTGACAAAAAGTGAGAGTGCAAGGGGGAATATTCATTAATCACTACACTACATAAATACATGTATATCTTCCATGGCATTAATAAAAACTGAAATGATGGTAATAACTATATATGTTTAACTCGGAGTTAAACATTTTCGGGGATGGGATCTGCAGGAGTAGGTTCCTCATCTATGCCCTGACTGGGGCTTTCTATCTGGTTTAATGGAGCTCCTTTGTATCTTGGTCGAGGCTTCGGTCGTGGTCGCAGGTTTAGCTCGACTTCGCGATGCATAACGGCTTCACCATCTTCAGCGGGCGTGAAATCATCTTGGTCACTCGGCGAACTGATATCTTCGTCGCTTTTCGATAATTTTTTTGCTTTACCTTTACCAGCTCTACCCTTACCACCTCTTCCGCGACCCCGAGCTCTCGCAATGGTAGATGCACCACGAGCAACTTTGGTAGACCGGGTAGCAGATACCTTTGCTTTCGACTTTCCTTTCCCTTTGGGGCCTTCACTAGCAGGGGTTGATGATCTCTTACGCTTCTTCGTGGATGATCCTTCCTCGAAATCGCTATTCCTTTCAGGATCTTCGGAAACTGAGGGAGATTGTGGCCTGACACCACTCTTCCGGCTGTTTCGAAAGTCAGAGATAACCTGCTGGAGTCTCTTACTTGCATATGCTTGTCGTTGGCGAGGAGCATAGCTGCCGCTCCCAGCTGATAAATCGAGGTACTCGCTGAGAGTTCCTTGTTTATTTAACGCAGCCGCCTAGAATTTGAACGTCAGAGAAGGTCAATCTGTTTTGAGCGAGGTACATACCTGGTTGCGCTTGTTCATCCTTTGAATAATTGGCAGCAGTAGTTCGTCTACTTTAGACTGATGCCAACTAAGTTCTGATTCGAAGAACCTTGTAAACAAGTTAGACCAATGATTCTGATCTCGAAAATAAATTAACTCACTTTCGGAGACCATCCAAGTCAGGCATACCCCATTTGAATGGTTCATCTGAACTGTCTACAGCGGGATGATAATATGCGTCTCTCTATCGTTTAAACGAGTAAGATTTGAGAACATACACAAAAATATGTAACGCACCACTACAGAATTAGGCCAGTCACTGGCAAGGTATAAACTCTTGAATTTCTTCTTCTGTAAATCAGACAAAATTTTGTTAAGTTTCTGTTGCGATCAACATGGTGTAATCACATACGAATTGCTTGCGAAATTTGGAGCTGCTTTCCTCTGCCTTATCCTTTCCGGATTGTACTTTGGACCACCAATCCTTGAACTTGAACAATCCGTCGTGACCAGGAAATTCTTTTAAGAGTTCCATTGCCACAACAGGTCCGACGCCGGGCAAGCCCTCCGTATAATCGCTTCCAAGAAGATATGCCAACTGAATCAGAGTATCCCGATCTAAACCTAGTTCTCTGGAGAGATCAGTGGACAGAAAACACTCCACCGTCTTTGACTGGTTGAACATGTTCTTGTACACCCGTTGCGCACCGAACAGAAACACGTCGGAATCATCTGTGATGACACCGTCCACCAAGCCTAAAGACACGAGCTCAGCACATTGTGCTTCTGCCTCCATTGGCGCGGTTATGTATGGGATTCCAAAAAGGCGAAGCATAGTCTACACGTAGAAATTAGATATGATAAAGTTCGTGATTATACATAGCTATGCGCACCATGATTTGAGCAATCATTTGTTGCGTGATATCTTCGGAATCACGCATCGCAGCCTTTCGTTGCTGGTTGAGTGTTTTGATTTCTTCGTCAATTTCCTTCCTGACAACCTCCACGTTCTTGCCCTTCATTTGAGACATGAAACGAGCAAATTCACCTTCTTCAGCATGAGGATCCATCTCTTGTGCGGCATCCCATTCTTCTATAGTTTCAGGCAAAGGAAAATTCTCTTGGGTTGGTGAGGGAGTGCGAGACCAGGCAAAAAGCGCTTCTTCTGCAGATACGTCTTCAAATGCTCTAGGAGGAGACGTCAATCGAAGTGGTGAGTGTCGGGAAGGCCGTTCGGGCATTTGAGGGGTTTCTGATGCAGCCGGACCTTCGGTCTGCACGCGATCAGAAGATACGGAAGACGATGTCCTCTCATGTTGCTCCGTGACTTGAGATTTGGTCATCTGAGTCCCGACAATTTCAACTGGAATCTCTTCCATATCTTCATCGCTCTCGGAACCTGCCTGCTCGTTCGTCAAAATTTGAGGTTGTTGGAGCAAAGAACCAGACAAAATGAAAGTCGACGGTTGGGTATCTTCAGCCAAGCCATCAACAGGTATGGGTGAAGGCGTCCTATGTTCTTCCATGAATGTGGATGTCGCATTTTGCGCCTTTGCAATTTCTACCGAAATCTCTTCCATGTCTTCATCAGATTCCACTGAGACTCCCTTCAATTCCTGTGGCTCCTGCAGAAGTGTGCCAGATAGAGTAAAAGTGGAAGGCGACGTCACTGTCTCTTTTGCTGCTGCCAGAGATGGAACGTTGGAAGTAATATCTTGGAGGGGATGAATATCATTGGGAGGGAAATCATTCAACAGTCTGGGCGCTCCAGGTTGAATGGGCCGAGGAGCGGCAATTACCTCCTCCATATCATCACTAGTCTCTGAAGCTGCTTGTTCGTCTAACGAAAGTTTAGAGGGAGTGGATAGCAAAGATGGGTTTCCGAACAGCGAACTTGATCTCGGAGGCGTAAAGGATGTCCGATGATTGCTCAGACCCGCATTGGCCATAGACAATGCCGACTGTAGTCGCGTAGGTGGTGAATAGTCTTCATAGAAGTCGTCATCGGAGGACAAATCTTCTGAGGTCGAAGCTTTGGGAGCAGATTGCGACGTAGCTGGTTTTGGTTTCTCCGGCGTGGAATTCAAACGTATACCAGGAAGTGATGATTGATCCAGAGATGCTTGGATGGCATATGCAATCAAGTCGTCATCGTCGTCAGAATCGATTTGTTGTGGTAATGAGGATGTACCTTCGGCTGCCATCAGGTCGAAGAGAGCAGCCGATTTGGTTTTACGGTTGATGGGTCTCGATGAAAGTGGACGTAAGCCTTTGGAGGTATTCCTATTTGCAATTCCCGACAAAGCCATTTCCCTTTGATATTCGCGGAGATCCGGATCAGGTTGAACAGGTGTTGGGCTATACATTACTTGTTAGATGTATTCATTGCAGATCAAAGAAGTGGTACGCACACTTTAACCTCTTCCATATCTGCTTCACTATCATCGTCACTATCTACTGCTGCTTTTGTCTCGTCGTGGTCTATCACTATTGGCTTCTCGCGAGTCGTGCCAATGTCTTTGATCCCAAAATCCAACCGCCATCTACGCCCTCGTTCTTCATTAAAATATATTCTTTGTTGCGTTCACTTGCGATACGGACAGGGATCGCAATGTGAGCATTTCCTATCGAATCCGTCGTCATGAGCAGCTGTTGAGTCAGAGCATTTCGTTGTCGTAAATTTACGATCTGCTGTTTCGAAAAATCCATTGGTGTCCGTGCACTCTTGAGCATCTTGTGAAGGCGCGCGTAGGATGTTTGTCGAGATTTCAATCTCAGATCGCCAATTATCTCGTATTTCACCTCAGTGGGAAGTTCTCGAAACGCTGGAGAGTTAACGTCGAAGTCTTCTGGACGCATATCTTCAATGAATGTACGGAGTTCCTCTTCCGTGGCAAGTCGAGGATCTGGGGCGACAGAGCGAGTAGCCTTTGATATGACCTCCTCCATGTTAACGTCAGGTAGGTTGTATGGGTCATCATTGTAGACTTTATTAGTCTTTTTTACAGAAGACGATGATGGCGGGGGAGGTTTACGCTTCGCTGGTGTTCTGGCAGCAGATACGTCTATGTCTTCCAAGTAGACGGTATCGTCATTCAATTCGGGCTGACGTTGCGGTATTGCCTTGGCCCCAGACGTTTTTCTACTGCAGACATTAGATATACCGGAAAGGATAGCAAAACAAATGAATTACGTACTGCGCATGATTAAGAGCTTCCCGCCGTAATTGTGCTGCCAGAAGCTTTTCAGCGATCTTGTGATGACTAGCAGCAGCGCCGCTCTTCTTTTTCCTTCGTTCGTTCTGTAAAGAAATGAGTGAGATAGAGCTTCAGGTGAAATGTAGGTATAAAAGTACCATTGTGTTCCTCTTCAGAGCAGGAGCTCCTCCATCGAATACAAAGACTGGTTTGATCCCATAGAACAGAAGTTTGGAAATTCGGCGTAAAAAGCCAAGGACATGGGCGTTGACCAACGCTCGTCCCTCTTTATCGCGCATGGTGGCCTGAAACTGATAAATCCAAATACTCGAATCAATAGCCATGGCCTTTCCCTCCGTGGTTTCTAACCTACGAATTCCAAGAGTTAGTGCAATAACATCCCCTTTCACGGACGAGATACGCACATCACAGGTCGCCCCACAGGGGCCAGAAGTGTCCATAGCGACTTTACACCCATCTATCGTTAGGTTTGCGTTGTTCTAGGAGCATCCTATTGTTTTGCTGATCGTTGAATTACCCTCTAGCAATAAGCGTGCGGAGACGCGTTCAAGTAACTCCCTAATAAAAATGACTCGCCATAAGATCGCGACAGCGGCATGTGACAGGTCACAGATCACGAGGAGGTTGTGATAACGTGACCGTACCACCTTCCTCATTTAGACCGTCGCTTTCCTTTTTAATCTGATTCTGGGATTTCTTCGTGCATGAGTTCTAGCAGAACGCGTCTCTTCTCTTCATATGTATTATAATGTACTCCACATTTATGCCACTTAAAGTGGTGTAAAACAGCATCATTAATAATGTGTTCATCGAAAGTACACCATCTCACCAAGCAATCGCCAAGGCTCATACCTCTGCGCTTCCGGAGTCTCGTATTCCCACTACCCAGCTGTGAATTATTAGGGCCTGCAAGAGTTCGAGGTATCCTTCCAGATATATTGAATAAAAATATCCCAACGTCTATGGTGGAAGATAATTTTAAGATATATAATTAGAGAGTGTGAATCAAGGGCCGCATTTTTCGACCATCCGATGAAGCCAAAAAAACAGTTGCCCTAATAAAAATGGTATGTTACTACATAAAGTGATGTCAAAGGAATGTGCTCAGAGCAACCTGTAGTGCAAAAAAGATCTCTAGCATAAGATGTAACAGGAAAGCAATAACAGTGTCCATATCGTGCAATCGTAATTTGCGTCATGAAGCAGAAAGATAAAGGAGAGGGTTATGTTTTGAATCATTTTGGGCTGGTAGGACGGGAAGGGCGTCCGCGATCGACACTCTCAGGTCCGTTGCGAGCGAGAGGAGAGCCGCGACCAGCCGGAGAGCTATTTCTCGACGAGAATTGATTTTGGTTGGGAGGTTGAAGACCGGAATCGTTTTGTCCTTGCGCACCACCAGCGATGCCAGGAGAGGATCTTGGATCGAAGTTGGACATGCCGGTCATCTGCATTCCGAGGGGCACTTGCCCACCCATTTGTGGGTTACCCATTCCAGGATTGCCCATGCCCATGCCCATTCCCATTCCCATCATAGGCATTCCCATCATGGACATGCGAGGATCGAATCCTGCGCCCATAGCAGGCATGCTGTTCATGTTAGGGTTCATTCCAGTCATGTTAGGATTCATTCCAGTCATGTTAGGATTGAGTTGGGGAGGCGAGCCGTTTGCACCTCCAGCGCCTCCGCCGTCGCCTCCGACTTGAGAGCCTGCAACAGAAAACGCCATCATGGCCTGCTGATAGGCCTGAGCGGCTTGCTGGGCGGCAAATAGATGAGGATTGAAGTTGCCCATCATTCCAGGATAACCCATCTGGCCCGTCATCATAGGGTTCATGGGCGCCATTCCACCGCCTGTCATCATTGGATTGAGGCCTCCACCCGTCATCATAGGATTCATGCCCATCATGGGATTCATACCCATCATCATCGGGTTTGCCATCATAGGGTTATATCCGAATTGACCACCATACATCGAACCACCTTGCTGCATTTGATCCAGCTGTTGGCGCTGCTGGTCATCGAAACGACGTTGTCTCTCCTCCGCGAGGCGCTTCTCGCGTTCGCGTTCAGTCAATGCAGCGCCCACACCGCCTTCACGTTTCCTCTCGCGTTCATGAGCAGTGATGGCACCGAGAAGACCAGTCTGAGGAGGTGGCGGTTTGTTGGGCACATTAATGAGAGAGGCCCCGTTTTCGCGAGCGAGCTCTTCCTGTCTTCGGGCCGAGCGATCCTCCTTGTCCTGCAGACCAGCCGAAAGAAGACCCTGAGGTGTAAAGGCTTTTGTCATAGTCTCTGAAGGTTCCAGCTGAACGAAGGTATCACGAGCCGGTCCAGAATCCGGCAGCGGTGCGCGTCCGGAAACGCGTCCAGGGTCCAAGACTTGACTCCAAACTGGGCGGGCACCACCTGGAGCTGGAACTTCTGCCTGTGTGCGGATCGGGGTACCGTCCTCGTAATATGTACGTCTATCCGAATATTGGTCAGAAATCATGCGACGGGGAACTGGTTGCTGAGAGCCTAGGAAGTCATTATCTAGTATACGTTAGTCATACGAATTGATTAAAAAAAGAGAAAGAACAGTAAAACGCACGTGAGGCACGGGGGCCAGGAGGCTGCGGTAGGTGTCTGGGAGGGCGGAGGTGCGAAGGCGTCGGGACCCCCTCTTGCCCGTAGTCGCTGGCGCCAGTCTGGTTAATCTGGAGCTGCGGAAGGCGACCTGAACCACCAGCCATGGGCAGTCCATTGTGAGACGATACACTCTGCGTTCCACGACCCATAGGCGAATCGGCTTGGGGGCCATCGTCGTCATCGTCATCATCCTCTTCCTCTTCCTCCTCTTCCTCCTCACTACTTTCCCATGCGCCAGCAACCCTCGATTTTCGTTGTCCGTTGGCCCTGCCTGGCAAATGCGTCGCCGCATGCTGTGCGGCCTGCTGTGCCTGAGCCTTCAATTTTCGCTCGGTAGCCTTAGTCGACGGCGCAAACGAAGATTTGTACAGGGGGTTCTCGCCGGAGGATGTCGGCTGCGACGTCGCGCCCTCAGCAGCATGAGACCGAATTTTAAGGGGTTCCACAGTCTGAACACCAGGAGGATGAGACGAGGGGTTAGCGGAGGCCTGGTCCTCCGAGTCGGCAATGGCCATATACGACAGCGCAGCGAGTGCCTCCTCATTGGCGTCGTCGAACGCGTGATCCGAGCCCGTAGTGCTCGTTTTCTTGGTATGCATCGCAGTAGCAGAAGCCATTGCAGAGGAATGTGTCGATCGCTCGTCGGCCTCAGTGACGGTTTGAGAAGAAATACTCTCGGCGCCGTTGTACGATCGTGCTACCGTGGCCTGGGCCCGTGCGCCTGATGGTTTACGTCCCAGATTAGATCGCGTCGTCGGGCTTAGCCGACCGACTGGCGAGGCCAAGCTCGAGGCGGCAGCGCTGCCGTTTCCGCTGAGCGGCGCCGTCGACGTCCGCAGGTGGGACGGGGAGTAGCTCGACACGGGGGAACGCGCGCTATCGACAAACGCCATCGGGGCTCCACGTCGTTCAGGTCCAAAATTATTATCGGGGCTCGGTGCATTTCCACCGCGATCATTATTTGCAGCTGGGGTGGCCCCCGGTGTAGCTTTAGTATTCTTAGACGGCATATCCGATTCGTCAGACGTATCTTCTGAAGACGATATATTTGTTTGGTTGGCCCCCGTCTGCTGCTCAGGACGCTTCCCTAGCCCACCAGAAGCCTGGTGCTGGATGTAATAGAGCGCACCCGCTTCCTTCAAGAAATCGTTAGGCTCATCTGAGGGAGATGATCGTGCGGTGTTAGTCGCCGGAGGCTGAGGTTGCTGTTGCTGTTGCTGCTGTTGTTGTTGCTGATGCTGCTGCTGTTGTTGTTGTTGCTGCTGCTGCTGATTCATATGGCTCTGCTCCCATGCATTGCTCTGCGGGGAGAGTGGCCTCTGACTAGTGTCAGTCGCCGGCGGCGACCTACTACCACTCGACTGAGTAGAGACCGTATTCTGCGTCATCGAACGCGCTTGATCGAGCAAGAAAGTCGGGTAGGTCTTGGGCGCATTTCGACTTAAGTCTGGGGAGGACGGTAGGAGCGATGCCCTCTTCTGGGGCTCCAGAGGCCGAGGGGGTGATAAAGGCGGAGAACCCATTACAGCCAACGAAGCCCGAGGGCTCGTCGGCGGGCTACGTCCGTCCAAAGAGGATTGTGGTTGATCTTGGAATTGTTCGGAATGTGGAGAAGTTGCGGGGCTCGTCGAGGTACTGGGACCCGCGCCAAAATACGAAGGTTGGACTGTAGTGGTAACAGGACTGGCCACAGAAGAATTGGGAGGCGGAGTAGGTTCACTTTTGTTTGTGGTAGTAGGGAATCCGGGACTGGCTGGAGTAGGACTATCGGATAGCGGTGCACTCAAGACGCCGACATTGTTGAGACGGAGACCAGTGTTGTCTTTCGCCTGCTGGTCTACCTGAGCAGACATGCTCTGATTCGGCGATAGGCCCAGCATCGAAGGCGCGTCCGCCGAAGTGGTACGCGCGTGTGTCAAGATACTACTACGCTCAGTAATCGGCGTCAAGGGGTGGTCGCGAGACGGCGTCGCAGTCGCCGAGCTAGGACCGTTGAAGCTCAAAGGAGGCAGCTGTGGCAGCTGAGGTACAGTAGGAGAAGTGGGAGCAGTGGTATCCTTAGCCGCAGTCTGCGAAGCGATATTCTGGTTGTTGTGGCTGATAATGTTAATGGGGGGTATCGTCGGTGGGTCCGATGCGTCTTGTTGCGCAATGGGCGTTGGTCGTGGCTGGACGGCCTGTACAGCAGGCTTCATGTGTGTCGAAAGCAATTTCTTCATCTCCGCCCGGACCGTCGACGTGCGATCGACTCGAGGATCCATTTTCTCGACGACTTCACGTTCCAAAAATAGATTCTTGAAAGCCCAAGTTCAGCGCGAAAATCATGACGATGGGATTGTTCGAATGCGTACCTCCTTTTGGGGACCAACTGGGTATCCGAACATCAGGGAAATGGGGTCGCGGGGATCCCATGTCCATGCCTCTGGGCGTCCGTAAAGCTCAAATGCATCGTGGAGCGCTAGCGACAATCCCAAATGTTAAGATGAAAGGGTAAACGAGGAAGGCAGGCAAGAACGAACGTACCAACAATCCATTTCAACATTTCCGCTGCCTGTCCACTGGCGCTCGCCTCCAATTCCGGCATGACCAAAAGCCAACCTTCCAACTCCTTTAGCGTTCCAGCGAGCTCGTCGTCTCCAAACGTGCCTTCGATCTTGATCAACGTACTCCGATTAATCAACTCCGGTCGTTCTGGATAAACCCCAAACGCCTGCGTGACAGTGTTCATTGTCAAGAGAGGCTTCTTCCGGTCCTTCGGTTTAGGACTGATGTACATGGACACCAGGGGCTTCGTGGGTCCAGACATGGAGGCATTGGTTTCTCTCGAAAAAAGGTTGGACATACGTTTCTTCTTGATCGTATTGGGACCATGGGGCCCGCCGACCCCGTGCTCAGTGCCTTCCACGCCTTCCTGGACGACGAACCACACGCGCTTCCAGTCCGTCTGCCCCGCAATGCGAATTCGCGCCCAGCCCTCTATCTTCCCCCGAACAAGCGTCGTTGGTACATCCCGAGCTGCGTCAATTTAGTTTTCGACCCATGATAATCGAAGAAATGGTTATGATTAGCACGTACCGTTTAGTGTGATCCGAATGAGGTGGGCGGTGTATATCTCTTCTAGACGGGACTTCTCCCATGCAGCCAACCGAAGAGCTGCTGCCCAGGATATTAGAGCAGACGTGCTCGGGCAGGAGAAGAGAAGGAGGTTGGATCCGGCGGTGTTCAGTGTGAGGATGTTAGCATATCGCGTCGGTGGTGATGTTGGAGTTGCTGGGACTGTTATGGATCCTGCTACGTGCACAAACTATTCACAATGATATCAATATAAAATAGACGTGCATGGATAGAGAACATACCGCGTCCGTCACATTGATATATGAAGGAGGCACTTCCCTCCCCTGTTTGCTCGCTTCCTGTATCTCTTTCATGTCCCAGATACTCAACGTCGTTCCTCCGAGTTGTGCCCACACCTCCGTCCAACCTTCATCTTTGTGCGGTTTCTGGCCATCTGGCTGCCGTTCGAACTTGCGAATGAGAGGGCCAGAGAAATAGATCTTGTGTGCATGCGCGATCGTGAGTTGGACGACTGAACGAATCTCAGGATGCAGTGGGGGCGCGCCAGGTTGACCAGGTGGCGTCGCTGCTCCCGCCTGAACGCTGCTCTGCGCAGATACCGTAGATCCCGCTGCGAAGCTCAGCTGAGGGCTGGCCGACGGACGTTCCATGCTTTGCCCACCGTTCGTGGTCGGTTGCGGTTGCGCTGGAGAGCGTTGTGGTTGTGGCTGTGGTTGTGGCTGCTGTAGAGGGGTAGGAGGAAGTGGCTGTGATTTCGGAAATGATTGTTGATTGAACTGTTGTTGAGATTGAGGAATAAGATTGGGCAGTTGCTGCTGCTGCTGCTGCTGTACGGCAAAGGGGTTGTTTAGCGGAGGCGAAGCGAGGGGCGTTTGCATGGATGACGGACCCGACGCCGCGGCGAAGGCGTTTGTGGGCGGAGATAAATTCGCATTCAAGTTCAAGTTCTGCTGTATCGGCGCGGTGGTGGTTTGGACCTCGGCAGGCTGCTTGTTCCGATGAAAGGAAAAGAAGGAGGGCGAGCGGGTGTGGGACATGTCGTGGTTCTGCACAGGCGATATGCGCTGGGCGGCAGGGGGCGTGGCTGCTCGAAATGGAGGCAAAAAGAGACTCTGGGGCCGTGCGTGGTTGAGCTGCTGCTGGTATTGTGCCTGGTAGAGCTGCTGCTGGCTGTCCCTGGCGCGCAGCTGCTGGAATCGGGGAGGAGGGACGTATCCGTTGCGCGATTCCCAGTGGGGAGTGGGCGGCCCAGGATAAGAAGTCATAGGCTCTGTCCAACATCATTGATTCCATCCACCTAACTCTCCCGCACGTGGCCCGTTTATTTCCAGCCTCGACGACTTGCTCCTCCACCGTCATCATGAAAAATTCTTTGTGGTGCCGCGCGCTGTTTGTTCCATTACTGGATGGCCAGCGTTGAATGTCCTTGCAGGCCAGATGGAATTTTCGACGTGTGCGGAAACAAACACCCCTTCCAATCAACTATTCTTGAAGCTTAACCTTGATGGCGAATCGTTCAAAAACCCTCGTATCGGTCCTCGGCCTACAAAATTCTAACAGGCTTTCATTCTTTTCGGGTTTGGCTTCGGCTCTGGCGACACTAGGACAAACTGATTTCCTTAGAATCTCCAACGATGTCAATTATCTGTGTCTTGCGGTGACAAGCAGCGGTGTTACCTCTCGGGGGATTCTGTACTATTCTGAGGGGCACACGAAGACAACAGCCTACCAATGGCTCCATATGCCTATGCCATCATCAATGACGCTCTCATTCTGGCATAGAAGCTTGCCCGACGGAGAACGGCGTCTTCAACTTCGCAGAGCGTTCCGCCTGAGCTCTGAAGTATTCTACATATCCTTATGTGCAACCCCGCGCCACACCATGCGGTGTTGACCTGCAGCGCTAACTCGAGATTCAGAGGCAAGCAGTTTAAAATATTCTGAAGCCAAAAACAAATGTGATAAAGTTTTCGCATGCAAACTTAGCTATAGGTAAACATTGTTGCACCCATTTACGCTGCGCAATTCCCATTCCCATGAATCCATCTGGTGGTATGCGAAACCGCGTATGCAATACGCCTTTTGTGACTTATCCTCCTGTTCTCGTCGTTCTTCCCGTGGCACCATCTAGTTAGTTACGGGTAGTTCCACAGGAAGGTAGAGTTACTTGGTCTTTTGTTCTAATATATACAACTATTACAACCCATACAACTTCTCACTGGGTGCATCTAACGAACCAACCTTGGATCTTATTTCGTACTTAGCCACCTTCAGCCCTTGTCGCGACGCTGAATAATATCACAGTGAAATCTTGGACAATGATTGTTGTGATACTCAGTTACTTCTGTGCGCGTGGATAAGGATAAAATAACATCCTAATAACCTTCAATTAGACGACAAGGATCTTGAAGCTATCATCTCGTTTTTCATTAAGCCAGCCCATCCAGATCTCCTTAAGTACCCATGGCGTCGGCTACTAGGAAGATGCGCTGGAGAGAATTGAGCAGCAATGACTTTCTTCTCGGTTGTCGTTAGTCGCCAATCCACTCCTCGAAATGCTCGCCTTGAAGCGGTTTGAAGTTGAGAAGGTTTCTTGGATCAAAAACACTCCCCGAGGCATTTTCTCGAATAAGTAGCAGATGAGTGCGTCGTCGGTTGACAGTGACGCTCACTGTCATTCCTTATGACATAACTTATGTGATTCCCCAGCCACGTATCTGGGGACGCGCACCTCGAGGCGAGCACTGTAAGCGCCAACGGAGAGCACAATTAAAAGAACCCTGATCAGCCTTGATGCCTGGGCATGATGCGCCAGCATCATGCATGGCACCATTCGGAATATCGGGCCTTCGCATTCGAATAATCATACTTAAAAAATTTGCAAGGAAAAGAAAACGGCAACGCAGAATAGGGTTGAAAGCAGAACACGCGCCGACCAGCCTCCGCTTCTTCACTAAACAATTTTCTTTTTTTCCTTCTTCTGGATTAGCGAGCAGCTTGAGAAAGTTGGAAAAGGTTGGAAGCCCTTAGCGCCTTTCTGCGTGGGCCGGACTCCAGCACAGCGCAAACTGTGTGCCACGTATGTCTGAATCAAGAAGCAGTGAGCGGCGCGCCGACGCACTGGCGAAACGTAAAGATCTAATCATCATCTCCGTAGCCGCCAATTTGCCGGAAGAGGGAATAGAGAAGTTAGCATATCCATTATCCTGGAAATCTGGGCACGCGCAAGTTCGCGGAGAGCACCGAAGCAGTCGTTGCTGAAAGACGACAGCCACGGAGTTGAGCGGTGCAAATGGCGCTATGGAAAATGAAGTTGATTAGTTGTTCCTGGGTGGCTGCCAGACCGCTTTAACGTGGACCCAAATCGCTCCAGATACTCGCCAGAAGTTCAGCAGTGCGAGGGGTTTGCCAGATTTAGCAGGCGAAGCGTTCTTGGGACGATGTCTTATGGGGCATTGCTCCGAAAATCTCGAGTTCACTCTGTGGGCGTCTATGAAAAATGCAAAATGGATTCAGGAATATTTAATTTTCGAGATCATCAGCTTCTGGTCGCGCCTGTGTGAAATAGCACATTTGTAAACGAGGAGAAGATGGATATGTGCGTGAGACACACCTTGTTCTCCTGCAAACCACCAAGTTCCTTCACAAGTCCATCGAAGGGATATTCGCGTCGGATGGCGGGGGGATCGGGGGTTATGGCTTTGATGATAAAGCCGACGGTCACGAAACCGGCAACAGCGACCAAGAACTGGCGGAGGGCGCTGTTGGGGTCGAGAGGAGGAGCGTCGGGTCCCCACATCGACAAGACTTCGTCTTGCTCATGGAGCTATTGATCGAAGTTAGTCAAAGCAATTAAGACGAGTTCCTCAAGACACACAGTATCGCCAAAGTTCCTTCTTGTCAGGTTATCAGTCCAGCCGAGTGGTGGCAAGTTGGCGCGGGGCACGAATGGGAGTTGGGGGTAGCCGTTCAACTGGGGGTCAGGCTCTTCCTGGGAAGGGGTGGCATACATCCTGGCCACGGTGGGCGCAGTGAGGACATTGTGCCTCGCAGCGATGCGCGCCCGGGCAGCGCGACGGAGGAGGGCGGTGTTCATGATGGCGGACGATGACGGCGAACTTGTGGTGGCAATCGGTGTTATGGGTGCTCCGTGAGAACAGGCAGCACGTGGTCGGCTAGCTGTAAATGTCCCTGCGCGTTTCTATTTCGCCGTTCCAGAAGTACGTACGATCATGCAGGTTAATGGCATAAAATGTTCATGAAAATCTTGACCCATTCGAACGCGTTATATTGGTTGCGTATCTGACTACTCCCTACTTCATCTTTTCCCCCATGCCAGCTTATCTCTTGAGCAAAAACGTCGAAAATGCCCTCAAGCGCGCGCACAAGTCCAAACGGCGACACGGAGAAATCCCATATCCTATCACCTATTCGAGAGACATGGCCGACTTGTGGGTATTTCTGTGCCATGACATCCTGCGCGTTGCTCACCTCGTTTCCAGCGATATCTGGGACCATATGCTTCTCTCGAGCCATTTCCAAAGCTTGACATGTCACAAGTTCAACGAGCCTCCAGCGCTGACGCTGGACATTGGGTGTGGGTCGGGTTTCTGGGCAATCGAGGCGGCGAAGCAGTGGCAGGTTTGTGAGGCCGCGGTTACCCATCTCTTCAGCTAATTCATTCCGTTTTCTAGAACTCCAATATAATTGGCTTCGACATCGCAAAGCTTCAACCCCGCTTACACAAAATCGAGCATCAGAAAGAGCTTGCTCGACGCGTTAAATGGGTCCATGGCAATCTGTATGAGTTCCTCCACTCCTCCTCCTACTGCTCCGGTACTCACTTCACACCTAGCCTGGATGGGTTGCCATTCCCCGACAATCATTTTGATTTCGTCCGCATGGCTGGATTGGGCTTAGCCATCCCAGAAGATGAATGGCAATCAGTGTTAGAGGTGACTTATGTCATGTTACTTCCCTTTTAACGACCTTATTAAATTCTATATTAACCAACAGGAGATACACCGTGTCATGAAACCTAAAGCCGTGCTTGAAGTAAACTCCTGCTCTATACATATATCCGTTTCTGTGTGCTAACGGAATAACTAGATCATCGAAGAGGATCTAATATTTCCCTGTCCGTCTGCTCTGATACAGAGGCCGAACCCACCGAGTTCATTTCCAACGCTTGCGAACCAATTACACTCGCTTGACATGTCCAAAAGTAAATCTGCGACGTTCTCCGACCAATCTAGCATGTGTAGTTCTCCTCCAAAATCACCTAGTTCGCCTATGGCCTCGCTCGCTTCACTGCATGACTATCTCAAAGGCGTTAATCGGTTAGCTTCACAACCTTCTCTGTTTGTCCCCGATGCTTCTATTCGTTATTCTCCATCCGTAGCCCGGAATTCGCCTTCATCTACTCAGGCTACACTTGAGATTGAGAGCGAGCATCCTCAAGACCATACGCGTCTGAAAGTGGCATGGGAGGCTATGCTCTCTACACGTTTTCTCTCTCCAAAGGTTGTCGCCGTCCTGCCGTTTTATCTTACTCTGCCTTTGTCGACACGCGAATTCATCCACCGCTTGTAATTTCACTGCCGCCAAACTCTGGTCGTCTTCCAAGCCCAAGCCTTAGGACCTACCAGTCTATGTCATCAATCCCGAACGAGGACGCGAAACTCGCGAGCGTAGCGTTAGCGATACGTTCTTTGACCTTGACTTTGATTTTAGGCCAGCAATGTCAACGAGATCGACCAGAGCGGATGGGTCTTCATTTCGGTCCTCATTTCAAGTGAGAGCACAGCCGCCGAACTGGGATACGATGCACCTTGCGAGATCACTCAGTATGATCACCGGTTGCAAAGAGGCGATTTGGGAGGAGTATAACAAGTTGTATTATGACGAGGCTATGACGATACTGGCGAAGACAGCACGAGACGAAGAGGAATACGAGGTGCTGCCGTATGAGTATGTTGTTCGGAAGGCATTCGACGTGGATTGGCGAAATTGGCAATAGTAAGCCCTATTCAATTTTTTTATTTTTCTTCTACGCTACTGACCTTGAGGCGCAGTGACATGCTAGACCGTATCCAGATGCGCAACAACCTCTCGAAACACATTCCTTGGATACAAGCATCGACAAAGGACGAACAACCGCCTTGTCAAGTCTGGAGGTCCTCCCTCGACCCCGAACCCGACGAAACGAAAATGAAGTCGAAGAGTGGCCACTTGGTAACAGCACACAACCCTGACGATCTCTGCCGATCGTTGCGTGCGTTCACTGGCTTCAAGTCATAGGTATAATAATTTTTATCTTTTTATAATGTTTCGTTCTCGTCTCGATATCGTCGTGATTATTGATATCTCTTCACTCATTTGTCGGTCACTTTCAAAGTCATCCGCGTTTGCTATCCTACTCTCACATCGCTATGGAACATTGTTGTGCCCCTGTATAATGTCTACTCCACTACTAGTACTACTACATCTCATTGCATATCACATACCCAATTTATGATTGAATATTATGCCTCTTCGTCGACAATGTCAAATCACTGCTATGAACTTGGAGTGCGTAGCGAGTGAGCACCAGTCACCCATTCCGAAGTATACAAGTAACATGAGTTGAATTTACTAAGAGGATCCTTACAATCTACAACAATTTCAACAAAGTGCTCAGTTCCCCGGAACTACTGCTTCATACATTACTTTTAGCTGCGCTAAAGTAGGACGGTCCTCAGGGCGCACCGCTGTGCATGCTAGAAAGACACTTCGGAAAGGAGGAGGGGGAGGATATTCCAGCATTGCATTACGATCTGGTGGATTGTTGTAGAAGCAACATTCCCACAACAAACCCCCTAGCGCAAAGACATCACTTGCAAAAGAGAACTTGCTGTAGTCTCCGCCTTCAAGTTCAGAGGGCCAATAGGTGCCGTGGAGACACTGAAGGTCACAGATGATGAGAGGAGAAGACAGAGGGTCGAGGATGTTGCGCGTTGTGAGATCACGATGGACAATCCCCAGGGAGTGAAGGTACGCGACACCATCAATAATCTCTAGCATCCAGCGTTGGATGGTTCGAATCCTCCCAGTATCTTTATTCCATAGCATAGTATATGAGAGCGCATGTTGTATCTTGGGAAAGACGAGGTCGCCAGCTGACGATCTCCCCAAAAGCTGCACGATCTGCTTAGAGCCTTGACATTGAAGCAGGTAGCCGATTTCCTGTTTGTACGTCGGGCGCTTGGTAAAATGTTTTTCGGGATCAACGTCAATCAGGGGTAATTTAGCGACTTCCTCAGAGCAGTCCTCAAGGTCTGGGTCCACGTCATCATCATCTGGGTCGATGAATGGTTTGGGTTCAACCTCCCGGACATCGTTACCCATGATTTCCAGATTACAGTTATACCGCGGAAGGTCAACTCTACGTCGTAGGATGTCAAATGCAAGCGTTCCAGGGCCACCAGTTATCTTGAGATAATATGGTTTGTTGGGGGGTTCGCCATACCAGAGCTCGTTTCCACCGGGGATGGCAACATAGTTTCTCTTGACCTTCCAGAACGGGAACTTGTCGTGCAGTTGTCTGACCTCTTCTCGGACACGATGGACATACTCGGAGAATGCCTTGTCGTCCGAATAGGAAACGACTGTAGACTCTGCTATATTCATGTTTGTTTCGCTCAATCGATGGCAGAAAGCTGTTGGAAAAACTGGACTGACCTAGCTCAGATTGTGCTAGAACGGAGTCCATACTATGCGCCTTTGTGCTATAATTGCAGTGGGGTCAGTGTGTTAACGATTGAAGGAGTCAGAAAATAGAATGTGGCGGAACGATGGTTGAACTGGGAGGATATTGTCAGTATAAATATGATGATCGATGATCGATGACCGCGAACCTTCCCGATATGGAAAATTTAGAGCACGAAAGGAATTGATCCCGACGGCACTGAGCGGCACTGGCCCAGACTATTAACGTTCCTTGTCCTTCCAACCTTCATACACACCACCACCGTCTACCACAATGGCCGACACCGAGAAACCCACCGTCCCCGCCGTCGAGAAAACCGCCGCCTCTGGCCTCGAGGTTGATCTCACCAAATACAAGGTGAGCGCCGCGAAGCGAGATCTAGGGTCCAATGCGATGAAAAAAATCTAATCGTGTTGCAGGTAGCGGCGGACATCGTCCACGCGGTCACGAAAAAGCTCATCGAGCTTTCTGTAGAGGGGGCAAAAGTGATCGATCTTTGCCTCGAGGGGGACAAGCTCATTGAGCAGGGTACTGGCGCGGTGTACAACAAGGCCGTCAAGGGCGTGCGTGTGGCCAAAGGTGCGGCGTCTCCCTCCATAATTTAATGTCCGAGCGGCGTTTATTGACGCCTTTTTCTTGCGAAGGCGTCGCGTTCCCCACCTCCATCTCGGTGAACAACACCGTCGCGCATTTTTCACCTCTCGCGTAAGTGCCGCTCTCGCCTCATCGAGGCGCTTGTCTCAAATCGTGAATTTCACTCATGCGGTCATCTGCCCAAAGATCCGATCCTCAAGCTGAACAAGTGCTTGCGAAGGACGACGTCGTCAAAATCCAGCTCGGAGCCCACATCGATGGATTCGCAGCCATCACAGCCGAGACCATCATCGTTGGCGCGGACGCCGAGCACCCAGCGACTGGCCGCCGCGCGGACGTCGTAAAGGCTGCCTACACCGCCGCTGAAGCCGCCATGCGCACGCTAAAGGTTGGCAACAAGAACTGGGCAGTCACCGAGATCGTTGCGCGCACCGCCGCCGCATGGGACTGCAAGCCCGTTGAAGGTGCAGTAAATTTCATCAAGGCGCTGTCTTAGATCAATCTGATCTGATTTTTTCCATTAGGCATGCTTTCTTGCCAACAGAGCCAAAACGTCATCGACGGAAAGAAGCGTATCATTTTGAATCCCAGCGAGGGCCAAAAGCGCGACTTCGAGGCCGCGACCTTCGCTGAAGGTGAGGTGTACGGTATGGATATCCTGATATCGTCAGGCGAGGACGGCAAGGTGCGTCGATTGTCTGGTGTCATATAAGCTCGCGATCACCGATTGGCGAACCTCCTCCCTAATGATATCTAGGCTCGTCTCGAGGAATCCCGCACCACGATCTTCCAAAGAGATTCTACCGTGACATATCAATTGAAGGCGAAGAACTCCCGCGCCGTCTTCACAGAGGTGCAGAAGAAGGCTGGCTCGTTCCCCTTCAACGTGCGCACTCTCGACGACGAGAAGCGCGCTCGCATGGGTCTCCAAGAGGCTGTCCAACACAGCTTGGTCAAGCCCTACGAGGTGATGTACGTATTTTAAGCTCTTTCTGTGGTCGTGATGCGCGATCTCAATTCATTTGGGACGTAGATACACTCCCGCTAATACCTTCGTTGCCGGATTCCACTTTACCATCGCCCTCCTCCCTGGAGGACCATCACTCATCACCCACCCACCCATCTGGTACAAGCCCGAGTTGGTGAAGACTACCAAGGAGCTCGAAGATGAAGAATTGAAGGCCCTCCTCGCCAGGAACCTCCGTGAAAGCAAGAAGAGCAAGAAAAAGGCCAAGAAGGAGACCGATGGCGCTGACGAGGCCAAGGAGGAGTAAACCGTTTTTGAGTGATCCAACGGAAGTAACAAACGAACCTGATTCCAAGTAGGCTTACACTACACAACGATCTGTACCATTGATTGCATGTTCTGTCGCATTTTATTGAAACCCGAACACTATGCTGCTCTTTTTTGTGTACCCTCCGGACCGAAATTCTCTATCGTCCGTACGACAAGATCTACGTTTTCAAGGAACGCGTTGAGTGTTAATCTTGCTAATCGGACAGTCAATGTGTGAAATGTCCTGGATGAACGTAGGGTAAACGCGCGCATAGACGTCAAAAAAAACTCGGGCTCACGCAACGAGTTTGTCGTCTTGGAGTGAGAGTTCCCTTTTCACGGCGTGAGGCTGAAGCTCTGCGTCCACTTCGATGACCTGCCTTGCGATTGAGGCATGCTTGCTCGATGCGAAAGGGATCTCCACAGTTCTGTCGTGTTTTGCAGTTGGTAAATTTAGCCTTATTTCCTGGTTGTAACAGCCTTACATGGTGGCCAGTCTTCATTGATTTGACTCATGGTGGTGGTGAATGGGCAAGCAAGCTTCGGGGTGTAATCATCTTATCCCTGAAGATCTTATCTTATCTGTTTCACTTCCCAAAATAGCTCACCAGCATCAACGCGTTCTCACGCGACTTTCCCCTCTCCCACTCATCCTTCTTTACTGGGTACTTATGACCCCCAGGTTGGCCTTATGACAGCTGTGAAAGTTGCTTGTAACTGAGTTTCTCCGTGAAATGTCCGATACACCTTTTCTACGCGTTATAAAATGAGGCCTATCCCCTACCTCTCTATCGGATTCTCCTTCATCCAGCCATGCCATCCAACGGTGAAACCGACGCTATTCTCAAGAAATTGACGGTTCAGGATAAGATCAGACTGCTCACTGGTCTGGTAAGTATTGAATGCTGTCATTTGCGCGGTAATTAACACCACGAAGGGTTGGTGGCATACGGAACCTGTTGCCAACCTCGATATCCCGTCGGTGCGATTCAGCGATGGTGTGTGGAATGCTTTGTTTCACCTCGAGATTTTTTTGCGAATCATTAATCTAAGGTCCTAATGGTGCCAGAGGAACCAGATGTGTGCTCTTTTGCTCATACCTTCAGAGATCAAGTTGAATCTGATCAACCCCCCTCAGTCTTCAATGGCGTACCATCTAGTTGCTTCCCATCGCCCATCGGGCTTGGGTCCTCATTCGATGTCGACCTTGTCAAGAGAATTGGTGAAGCACTTGGCGACGAATGTCGCGCTAAAAGTAGGCGCATAGTTCTCAAGGATCTATCAGGACCTTTCTCATCATCCCGGGATTGTCAGGTACCCATGTATTGTTAGCACCCACTGTCAATACGCAACGCTCTCCCCTGGGAGGACGAGGATTTGAATCTTTCTCTGAGGACCCTCACTTGAACGGGACCGTGGCGGCGTCGTACATCAATGGACTTCAGTCGAAGGGTGTTAGTGCTACAATCAAGCATTTCGTTGCAAACGACCAAGAGTTTGAAAGGCAAGTTCTGGTAGTTCTTGCATTTTCTGTGAGTCTGATCACGTCATGCTATCCTTAGGTTTTCTATCAGCAGTGAGTGCCTTTCCTTCTGGATATTTTTGAAACAAGTTTAAGATATCTCTGAACAGGTGAGGTTAGCGAACGTGCACTTCGAGAGATTTACTTGAAGCCCTTCCAAATTGCTATCAAAAATGCCAACCCATGGGCTTTGATGACTGCGTAGGTTTACTTCTACAATCAATTGACTCTCGTATCATACATAAGGACAGGTATAATCGCGTAAATGGGATACACGCATCGGAAAACATTAAGTTGCTTCAAGATATATTGTTCAGGGTAAATTTATTCCTACTTATAATCCTTTGAACAGCTTTAATATCTTGCCACTAGGAATGGGGATATCAAGGTCAGGCTGGAAAACATTGTTCATAATCTAGTACTCAACCTTTTTAGGTCTCGTCATGAGTGACTGGACCGGTGTCTACAGCACAGCGGAGAGTATTAAAGCAGGAGTGGATTTGGAAATGCCGTTCGTAGTGTCTCTACCTCCGTTCATGTGCAACATCTCATATGTTTACACAGCGGCCCTTCTGTCATGCGCGGACAAGCTGTGCTGAGAATGCTCGTGGCTCAAAAAATGACTCTTGGTGATATTGATAAACGCGTTTCGAATGTCAGTACAATGAGATATATTTCCTTCTTCATTTCTTCATTTCTTCATTTCTTAAAATTTCTTTAGGTCTTGAAATTAGTTCAGCGCGCCAAAGATTCTGGAATCCCATTTTCCGGTCCCGAAGGCTCAGTGGACACCCCGGAACTACGCAAACTCCTACGTACTGCGGCAGCTGATTCTATCGTATTGCTCAAGAACGACAAACAAATCCTTCCCCTCAAGGATACATATAAGAAGATTGCCGTCATTGGCCCGAATGCGAAGGTCGCTATAACTTCAGGAGGCGGGTCGGCTGGTTTACTTCCCACCTATACGGTATCGCCTCTTCAAGGCATCAACGAGGCAGCCAAAGATATCGGCGCAGAGGTCAAGTACGCGATTGGGACGCCGTCGCATAAGTACCTCCCTGGCCTCGAGCGACATATCTGGCAAGCGGACGGTACACCTGGGGCTCTTATTGAATTTTGGAACGAGGCGCCGACGCCTAATTCTATTTCTGCCACGCAGGCTTTCTCCGATCCATTACCTCCTCCCGTTTGGACCACCCCTACTCTTAGTTCGAACTGTGTCATGTTTGATGGGATTGTAAGTCGTCCACCGTAGAAAGCGCCTTCATGACAATATTGATGCGAATATAGGACGCCGAGAAAGTTAACACCCTCTGTTGGATGCGTGTAAGTGCATATATCAACAACAACAACAATATGATTTACTTCCTCTTTGAACACAGTATTCCGCCAAATTCAAGCCAGACGAAGACGGCGACTGGGAACTGGGCCTGAACTTCACCGGCCACGCCAATCTCTTCATCGACAAGAAACTGGTCATCGAATTCGTGCCAACATCGGCAAGTATCGACGGCTTCAATGCCCCAGATGTACGCGCGGTAGTCAAGGACCTCAAAGCTGGCCAGGAATACGACCTCGAAATACGAACATCCAATGCCTTCTTCGCGTCTGCGGGTATAATACCGTTCCCGTGTTGGGGCGTCCTGAGAGCTGGGGCTATCAATATTATCGATTCTGAGGTTGCTATACAAGAGGCAGCGGCTCTTGCAAAAGAATCTGATGGTCCATTTATTTTCTATGACCAATGACATCATTCTAACCCATCATATTCACAGTGGTGGTACTGGTGATCGGGTTAAATAACGAGTATGTATAATGTTCCGATTGGCTTCAGATATACTGACTGCATTCCCGTAGTTGGGAGACGGAAGGCTCTGATCGTCAAGACATGGAGTTTCGTTTGTCTTATTCCTCTCGAAAACCCGCTGACGGCCTTACTGTAGACTTCCTGGCCGCACGAATGATCTTGTGTCAGAAATATTGCGGGCAAACCCCAACACGGTCGTCGTTAATCAATCTGGGACGCCAGTCGCTCTGCCATGGGTCAATGAGGCTACTACACTTCTACAGGTCAGTCTGAAATTTGCATTATTTTCGCCTGGTCTCATTTTCTCAGGCTTTCTATGGCGGAAATGAACTCGGAAACGGCTTAGCGGATGTTCTCTTTGGACGAGTAAACCCATCCGGAAAACTTCCGTTGACATTCCCGTACGCTTGATTTGGTCTATGTTTCCTTTCCTGGCATTCATAAAAATGCAGAATTCGCCTTGAGGACAGTCCGTCCTTCCCATCGTATGGGGACAAAGGGCAGGAACTTGGAAAGATATACTACAATGAGGCAAGTTTCTTGACTTTGACAATACGGAATTTTTGATTTATTCTTCCACAGGGCATTTTTGTTGGATATCGTGGGTACGAAATACGAAAGCTCGCTCCGCTCTTCCCGTTCGGATTCGGACTCTCGTACTCCAAGTTTGAATACAGCGAGCTCGAAACCACTGAAGTCTCCGCCGACGGGCACTTCCAGGTGTTTTTCAACGTCAAGAACAGCAGCCAAGTAGAAGGGCGCGAGGTGGTACAGATATACGTTTCCGACCCTCAATCATCTCGTCCTCGTCCGATCAAGGAACTCAAGGCCTTCACCAAAGTTTATCTGGCCCCAGGAGAAACGAAAAGTGTCACGATTAAGTTGGACCGAGAGGCTTTGGGCTTCTATAATGAAGTGGACATGTGCTGGGTGGCGGAGGGTGGAACATTTGGGATCTATGTTGGCGCTTCCTCGACGGATATTAGGCTGAAGGGAGAGGTTGAACTGAAGGAAACATTCACTTGGACGGGTTTATAATTGAGTTGCATAAATTTGTGTGACATTTACATACGGCTGAAAAACAATGTATATCTGAGATTACAATTTAAATTCCAATGTCAATGTTAAGCAAGAGATGGTTAGGGAGGTTCCTGTTGAACAATAAATCTAGAATGATACTATACAAGAATACAAATTCCGTCATCACAAACAGTACAAGAAGTATATTACAGGATATAAGCATTGGTATCGTGGTGTCCACCATCTTGATCTAGTGGCTATCTGTGCCAGGTTGTCCATCGACGTACCCAATCCTATCCTTTGCCTAGACAGAAGGAGCAATTAAAGTTATAAACAAATTACTTGAGGGAACCAGATCCGCTCACCTCCGTGATCAAGTCATTGTCAATACTCGGTAGGACCTCCAGCGTGGTGCCTCCAGATGGCACGACCTCCCAAGTCGTCGGCGAGTTTCCGATGCACAAACACAGATCTTCCGGAAGGTGTTGTCCATACTCTGCATTGAAATGTGCTCTGACCCGGTCCTCCTCTGCAACATTGCCGTCAGATAAGCAAGTGAAGGGGCACCGGAGCAGAATGCAGACCTTCCGTCATAGATTCCAATTGTCTCGTCATGCCCGTCACTATATTCTCTGCGGCCTCCCGATATTGCCGTCTACGCGCGATTTCTAGTAGGAGCTTGTTGAACGCCATCCGATATGCGACGTATTGTTCGTGCAATTGCTCAAGGGTTGTTAAGTGCAGATGTAGAGCGTCTAGTTCTTCCAATGCCTCTGCCTGTGTAATTGAAAATATGTTTATGCTGTGCTCTCAACTGAAAGGATATGCACATACCTCCACAGACTCTTGCATTGTGAGCATTTCGCCCATAATTTCTCCTAGTTCGTCGAGGTCGTCAAGGACAGTGGTGAGGTGTTCAATGTCCTTCTCTAAGTTGTCCTTTGTAGTGGATAGCTGGTCACTAAAGGGATCCGATTAGAAAACAGCGAATCTACTAAAGAATGATATTCGGAGCACTCACTGATATCCTTGAACAGCATGTGCACTTTCCTCAAGTTCGGCCATAATTACGGGCAGCTCCTCCGTATCCCTGTTCATGACTGTCCAAATTATCAGCACATAAACTAGGGTTCTGATCGATTCAATGAACGCACTTTGCCAATCCTCCTCAGCGAAGACCTCTCCACTTTCCATCTCCTTCAAAGCATTGGCCATATTATCGTAATGACTTGCAAGATTCTCCAAAATAGAAGCCATGGTGTTGACGCGCCCTTCCTGCACTACGATGAGATTTTGGGTAGTCGATAACGCGCCTGGGTCATCTGGTTCTGGGAAAGGCAGGGAGGCTTGAATAGACTGGATTGTCCTGGTGAGGGTTTCTGGGTAGTCGTCTGTTCGTCTTATGATTGCCTGTGAATCAGGGGATGCTGATCAAAACAATGGTTATGGGAGCAGGGTAGAAACGCAGAGGAATGGTATGAGACGTACGTCTAGATTTGAGCGGTCGCTTTCTATCATGTCCAATGCGTCTTCAATAGCTTGATCATCCACGAAATCCCGCAATGTTTTCCAGTGTCTCCGATCTTCTTTTCGAGATTTGGTGGCTGGGATTTTGGGCATAAGCGTGCATTCGAATTGAGGTTGTAATCAAGAAGGGAACCAGATACATACCTTTCCCAATAACCCTTGATGCGGTCATATCCTCCCCGTGTTTGCGCTGGGATCCATTCCGCCGCAGTGTCGCTGAAGGGAGATGGGAGATGTTGATGGACGCCCGTACCCATAGCTAGTCGACGCCCGTTGCCTTGCCATTGCCAATTGGGCGACCTTGATGCACGGGCTCTTGCTCTGACTGTTGGGCATCTTCGTCGACAATTTATCGCCCATGGAATCCGGCTCGATGTCGAACGGTGCTGGCTGCCGAAGAGCGACGAGTCTACGGAGGATTCGTGGAAATCTGGTGGCACCACTTGTGCCCCAAGAGCTTCGAGAATCTCGTCCAGTGCATCAGTGCGCTTGGTGCGCGTTGTATCCCACTCCTGTGCTATATGAGTACACGATGAGCAACATTAGATGCGTAGAACGACGTACATGTAGTTGTTTTGATAGGTAGGTCCGCTTCTCCTCAATGCTCTTCGCAACGCTCGCAGCAAGCTAATGAATTAGAAAGTTAGCCAAATATCCAGTGTCAAGTCAACCGCGATAGCTTACTTTGAGTTGTTCAACAACAACCTCTATAACCCATCGAACTTTGGCATCCAACGCGAGGACGTCAATGGCAGTCTGCGCGGACGCGTGGGATGCCGAATGAGCCTCTGTGCATAGCTCTTCGCCGTGCTGGAGCGCTTTCTTTGATTGAAGAACCAGAGAGGCGAGGTGCGGTTGGTTCATGGAATCTGGCAAGCTACTTATTCTCTCTAGGTACATAGCGGCTACAGGAGTCGGGGCCAACGGTTGAAGCACGGGCGAAGTTCCCGGAGTCGCCATTTATATGTTAGACAGTCAACTGTTGAAGGGGAGATGAATGAAGGGCGCCTTTAATCGGTTCTTGACTATTGAAGCAGTCGGTCAAGTGCTAAACCTGAGGCTGCGAGTCAAGGTGACAGTACCTCTAAATATACACGGATCACTGAACGGGCCGCCACCTCGTCACCTGGTGCCATTTCCAGGCAAGGCGGCTCTCGCAGTACTAGTGCTTCGAGCATGTCAAGTTAATATAAGTATTCACTAGGACAACACTAGGAAGTCTTGAGTGTCTTCCACTTTAAGCTCTTGGCTACTATCTTTGCCACCAAGACTGCTGTATATCTAAACTTGAAACTATAAGCTTGTTGACGGCCTAGAACTACTGAAGTTGCACTGGTGTCTGATTTTCGACACCATCACCGTGACACACCATCCCGGACTCATGTTCGACTAATGTGTCTCCGGAGAGGGCGTAAAGGTGAGTTTGGAATATCGTTGATGCTACATTGTACCGTTCGTACTACTTACACTCTACAGCAATGAGATTTCCTGGAGATAAAATGATGTCCGTTTCGTATCACCGATAGCGATGGTCCTTCAGCATAGAGATATAGATTTCAAACTTCCTTCTCAGGCCCTGCTTCATAGGATTGATGTTTAAAGGTACCCTTGACAGAATCGCTGATCTTCGAAGCTTTATGCTCGAGACCACGGCCAATCCACGCAACGTTCCGCACAGCTTTCCACTGCATAAGCCCTCGATGCTTGTGATGCAGCTCGCCCTGCTTCTTCCTAAAGTCCTTGAACTGGCCCGAAGCCCCCACTTTCACCGATAAACCATCCGGCTTGGACGCATTTCCATTTTCGTCCTCGCCAACGGAATCTTCATCCCCCGAAGACGAAGACGAACCATCTGCCTGGCTTTCTTCATCCTGCAACTTCTGGCTTTTGGCTTGCACGGTCTCCACATAATCGAGGACTTCCATGACGTCTGCCATATTCTTGTCGTGGTCCGCCATATCTTT
The DNA here is from genome assembly GCA_009935795.1 of Pholiota adiposa. NCBI lineage: Eukaryota > Fungi > Basidiomycota > Agaricomycetes > Agaricales > Strophariaceae > Pholiota > Pholiota adiposa. The sequence continues at coordinate 92,990 of QEYC01000170.1, read as the reverse complement.
GTGGTACCCACTCAAACCAGGCCAAAAGCGGACCGTCAAATTTAGAGTGCCAACTTGCTTGCTGGCACTCGCCACCGCGTTCTTCTGAGCATGCTCGAGAGCGCCATCGGCGTTTTCGTATACAGGTAGCGACAGACTGAGGACTTCGTTATCCGGGATCTCTTTCAGCCAGAGCGCCGCGAATGCTGCAACCGGGTCTGCCCCAACGGCGTGTTTTCGCAGTTGTAACATAAGACACGATGCGTATCGCTTCTTGACGGCCAGTCGGATGGGTTTTCCTTTCTTTGAGGTCCATCCATCGCCGACATCTTTCGGGACCATCTTGCCTTTACCGCAAGGCGTATGGAAGAAGAGCCTACAGGAATTGTACTCCTGAGGGAAGCCGGATGAAGGTTTTACGTCTGGTGAAATCTCAATAGTGCCTACATCCCATCCAAGAAGGCGCTTGGGCAACTGGAGCTGGACACTGCGGAATACGAGAGAAAGGCGCAAGCGACCATATCCAATGCCGCCAACAAGTGGAAAGGAGTCGGTGAGTTCTGATCTGTGCTTGAAGACATCCCGGAGGGGAAGAACGACGAAGCCAATGATAGGGTTCACTTCATGAAGCCTGTCATCCCGCACAGCAATGATAATGTTGGTAGTCCGCCAATCCCGAATAAACTTCTCTGTGCCTGCGGCGAACTGGAAAGTAAAGATAAGGCGTCAGTTGGTGACCGCATTCAATCACAAATAGACGTACGAAAGGATTGTCGCTCTTCATCTTGGTCCGTGTCTTATACACCCGCTGCTCATTAAGAATTACGGTGCAATAAGAGCTCGGTAGATCCTCATCGTCCTCGTCCTCGTTATCTTCACGCACGCCACTATCCTTGATTTTTTCAATTTCAAGGCCGCTTATCTGCTCGATCTTGACAGAAAGAATTCCACTGGGCCATTCGGATGTCGGTTTCGATGTCGCCACAAGTTCGTCCGTTTTCTCTTTCATATCTTCTTTTTTTGACTGCTCTATTTCGTCGTCCTGGGTCTGTGCGCCTTTCGTCTTGGCCTCTCGTAATTTCTCCTCTGCTTCTATATCGATCTTCCTGCGTATTTCGCCCGCATCCTGGTGTTTATTCTCCACATGTTGCTCAAAAGTGGTTTTTTCAAAGTAACCGCACTCCCAGAGGAGAGTTCCTGGACAAGAGTTGCCACTTTCCTCAACAAGCCCGTCATGACGAGGGCACATGCGGTTGAGCGAGAGCTCGTTGCTCATAATATCCTGGAGGCTTAATTCGACATTGCCCATGAGGTCATCTACTGTGAATCGATCTGTCACAATCCCTTCAGTACTTATTTTGCTTTCGAGTATCAAAAAACTTACCGGAGTCCCAGACCTGCAACTGTAATCCTTCCTGGCCATTTAATTCGGATGGACCTACAAGAAGCGCCGTTGTTTCTTCCCATACAGGGTCAGCACCAGCAATAATTCTGAAGGTGCTATCAGCAAGTGGACGCTTAATATTGTTGCACTAGAATCATACCTCGTAGACCATAGCGGCTTCCCCCACTTGCTCCAACCAAGAGTGACGTACAAGTCGCCATTCTTTCCATCGTTACTCTTCAAGAGAGCTGTACCACCGCGACATCCTTCTACACGTCTGACGGTGACGATGACTACGCCTGCAGCGTCTGTGTCCATCTTCGGGCGGCCCATGAGGAGGGTCTTCAAGTCGATGGTCAGACTTCGAGGAGCGACGTACTCCTCAGCAACCAGATTAATACTTTTTTGTATCCAGCTCGATAATCCCGGGACATCCATCACATTCAGAAAATTCTTGACGAGGGGTGTGCATTTCAGAGTGACTTTGGGCAATCCAAGCAGCGTCACAGTCATCAACGACACAAATGGCGGGTTCGGCGTGAGCTGGATGCGCACTCGCACAGTAGCCAGGAAGCCAGTCAACTCCACCCATACAGGCACCTTTAACCCACCAGCGACCCAGAACTCCACCAGCAAGTGTGCGTTCGCCGAACGCCCACGCATACCACTGACGGTGGTCTCTTTCGCGCGATATGCGACAGCGACTTCCATGTTGACGAAGTCGCCTTCCTCGGCTTTCATCCCGTCGCTCTCTCAGATCCTGCATCGAGGAGACGTATGCCGAGGATGCGCACCGATTCTGAGCCTTGCCCGATGTCTGCGACGCGTACTCCACGGACCAGCTTCGGAAGCGTGGCTTGCATAGTATCTTCTAGCATGTCGGCCACGCCTATGAAGAGAGACGGGTTGACAATTGGCCATACGGAGTTGAGGAATGAGTTCAGCCAGTTGGCTGATTCCGCCATTTGCTCATCTTTGTGTGGCACAGAAGAAGGCTGTGTGGTATTCCATAAATACTTTCATTTCATTTAACGAAGATAAAAGAAAACGTACTGATTTCTGGGTATCAGTTTTCTCGCCTTTGAGTTCGTCAGGAAATTCTGTAGACTTTTGGTAAAATCCAAAGAGCATTCCCGCCGAACCAACGAGAAGGCCCAATGCACAACAAACGAAAGGAAGCAGGAAAAATTCCAACACGCTGATACCAAAAGTCTTGCCTCTGAAAACGCGACGGAATATCAACCACAGGATCACAAACAAAAAAGAGCCTACAGCGGCAGAAACAGCAGAAACAGCGCTTGACTGCACTCGAGCTCTGCGTTGGTCTCCAATCGGGTCCTCCCACCAACTCGCATTGACTGCCTCCCGCACAACATTCTCCATATCTATATGCCGCGCATTGCTCTCCTCTTTGCTGTTGGCGCCTCGCTGCGCTTCGAATTTCTTCTCCTCCGCAGCGGTAGGCGGTGGAGGTATCCTCTCGAGCTCGACTGTATCCGTATCATGGATAGTAAGAGGTAGATGGGTGATTGGGTCCGTCACCTCCCGTTCGTTGGTTCGGTGCGTTTCGCCATCTTCTGGTTTCGGAGTGCTGGATTCTGACATAGAAGTCTTTAGCGGATGGTGGAGGGATATATGAGAAGGAAAATGCGTACATACCAAGCCGAAGTTAAGTATCAGACATGGAGTGCCTTGACGTCAGTGTCCTACCCCACATTCGGACTTAACCCTTGCTTAACCCATCAAAGTTGGGCGTAAAATGTGAAGAACTGATTTTGTCTGTCCAGGGTACCCTCCAAAGTCGTAAAAAAGGTCGCATTCAAGGTCTTCAAAGAGTTAGCCGAGCAGTCGAGGCGCTCTGAAGCGTTTGACAAGCGAAGTTGGAGTTAGGCAAGAATCTTCAGTCGGGCCCAAGTTGGGCCCAAATTAAAACATCATCGTTCGTGACATGTGACATGTGACTCAGCGCGCTCTGTGTCTCTCTGCTTGCACTTATTGCCGCGCTGGTAGCGGTTTGGCAAGGCTTGTCGATTTCGAGCAGGCCTTGCATACCCTGGCAAAGTCCGGGCAAGCCTGCCACGTGCCACAAGGTATGGCCATAATTTCCCTATTTTGCTGATGCAATTGCTCTCTGCGTCGGAAAAATTGGTCATTTCAAGGGTGGTCTAGAAGCCAATCTGTGCACTCTTTTACCCAGGGGTTTTGACCAAAATCTCAGAAAAAGTCGCTGATAGAGCTCCATTTATGTCAATTTCTCGGCCCACCTTGGCGGTCGTCTCCGTTTCAGTCCTTTAGGCGCGCGAGACCTGTCTCAATTTGTCTATTTTGGTCACGTGATTTCAAAACGGTCGTCAAAACGGTCGCTGCGGCCCGAGACCTCCCTTGGTATGAGGAATCTGCCCTGCGTCGAACGGCTTGGGAGGCGTGCAGAGCGTTGTATCCGTCCATCCATGCGCCACGTCTGAACGTTAGAATACTCCAAAAAAAATTTATTTTCTTCAAATTCTAACGACGGCGCTTCCGAGTCATTGCGCGTTTCTGGAATCTCGATAACATGCTGTGTATTGGCCGCCATCCTAGTCTCAGTTCCCGATTTCTCGAAATCCTAGAGAGCGCTAAAGCGCTAAATCTTTGCCTTATCTCTCTTCGGAAAACGCCCAACACTTTATTTGCATAATTTTTTCAAAAGCCAGCGCGGACTCGGTCACGCTCGAAGCGTCGACGTCATGCTAATTATTTTCCCTTCTTGGTTCTATGGTCGCATTATCGGTAACCTACGACCCCAGATGGATAGGCCAATCGCTGCCTAAACAAGTCGTTCGTAATACCTCCTATTAGCTCATGATACGATGCTTCGCCCTCTCAGAGCTGTGGCCGTAGCTTCGCCCGAAATTTGGGTCGGTATCTTCATACTTTCCCGACAAGCATGCCCAACTGTATCTCCGAGAGCACGACAATACGCTGCTGCGCGTGTCTGACTAGTACTCCGACCATGTAATTGGTACAACGATGCAAGCTGGGCGAGTACCTGACATATCACGCATTGCTGCGCTGATAGTTGCACAAGCTTGCCAGTGAACTTGCTTCAAATAGCTTCAGATATGAATCCGGAAATTTCTATGATCGCCACCATCCAGTGCACAATACCCCAAGAGACATATAGTATATCGCACTGGGTTAATAGGATTTAATAGGATTGATATTCTGGAGTTTTGAACGTGAGCTGAAACGACAAGGCAGTCTCCGGAGACCGATACGTTTATTGAAGGATCTCACTTTCTACGGCCAATGAAGAAACATGGATACCATCGCAACCCAAGCCCGATCATCTCAATCTTTCTTCGTCTCCTTCACTTCCGGATTCTTATCTTCGGATTCAGGATTTTGTTTCGTGGCGTCTTCGTCGTCGAGGTCGGGTTGAAGTTTGTGAGGATCGTAGATGATGGATTCGAGATGAGCAAGAGCCGCCTGCGAGTCGAATAGAACGCGGAATGGGGAAAGAAAACAAATAAAACGTGATGTCTAGTAGGGTGCATATCGGTTATCATTGATGAAATCACTGCGCACCCTCCCGACTTCACTGAGCTCCTCGTTCTCATCTCCGTTGAATGTTTCGAATTTAGATTCATCGACGTCGATAAAGGCGTCGTCGAGATCATCTTCTTTCATCCCTTGGGTCTGGATGGAGGGCTGCACATTCTGACAGTGCTTCAAATATAGGGTTCACTACATCGGTGAAAACAGTCAGGTTAATGAGGGGAAGAGATGAGTTCAATCGCGTACGCGAATCTGAATTTTGAGGAACGATCGTCAGTTCGCGCATATCGGTGATGGCGTCGTTGTCTGCGGCCCCATTTTCTGTTCCATAGTTTTCGTCGAGTTGACAGTATATCGATGGTTGAGGTCCTGCACGAGAAATCGCGTGCAGTGTGATGGCTGGATATTGAATTTCAAAACCAACGCCTGTTGTTGAGATGAACGCAAGTACACTGTCAAGCAGTGAGTGCCTTGTATCAAGGGGCAACATGTTCGTCAAATGCGAACCTTGTCAAAACATAGCGTCCCTTGGATCGCATTTCAGTTGAGAGATTCTCAAGGGGGTCGAGCGTTATTGAGACATTTTCTTCCTTGTACTTGATCACTGGCGGGATATCATTGAAGGAAGTCGGTGTCGATCCCACGAGCGCTGTATGCTCCTCCTTGCTCACGAATTTTGGGACGGCGTCAATGAGTTTTACAGAAGGCATGGAGGTTGAGATCAAGATGAATTTAGAAACCGAGTATAGGGTTAGGGCCTGATTATTAATTGCACAGCCACGGATGGCCTTGCATGTGCCGAGTCAATGTGCCGTGGTTGCTGATACTAATCATCTCTTTTCTTCTCAACCACATCGTATACCATGGCTCCTCAAGATCCCCAGGCAGCCGCCCTCTTGGCCCACGTCCTGTCCCAGATTGAGACCAATGTCAATTTCCTCGCTTCCCAGAAGTACATCTCGCAAGCAGACGCATCGGCCATCCTGACCAAGCTCCCGAATGCGAACACCAGCCGCTCTCCTACTGGCATTTCTGCTCTCACAAACCGGATGTCCAACATGATGCGCCCCACCCCTGCGGCGCCCTCTACACTTCCTCAAGCGAAGGCTCTATGGGCGTATTCTGGGGATGTAATTATATCACATCCTTGCTGTCTTTATCGAGCGCTCATGAAAGGATTTGGTTAATAGGACGACGACGATCTCTCTTTTGGTGTGGGTGATATTATTGAGATTATAGAAGAGACGAACGCGGATTGGTGGACTGGACAGTTCCGCGGGAAGCGAGGCCTATTCCCATCCACCTATGTGGAAAAACTAGCTGCGCCTGCGGACAACCCTGCGCCAGCGCCGGCTCCCAGGGCCTACAAGCCTTTCGGTGCCGCATATCATGGCGTCAATACCCCTCCCCCTGCTGGCCAGGGGGTCAATAATGTTGGCCTTCAAGAGGCACCAGGAACTGAGGCCAAAAAAGACAAGTTTGGACAGTACAAGAATACCGTGAGTTCAGACGATCACCTTCACTCCATATTGTTAATCGACCTCGTTTCAGTTGGCCCATTCCGCCGTTGGAGGTGTTGGATTCGGTGCAGGTAAGCATGCAAAATATTTAAGGGCCTCATCAGAATTCTTCAAAATAACGCTGCGTGTACAGGTTCTGCTATTGGTGGTGGTCTTGTTCGCGCTATTTTCTGAGTCAGATACCACATATACCCATATTTTTTATCACAATGGAAAGGATGCGCATGCAGTGTAATGGATACTTCCATCCGGGTGATATGTATTTGATATAAATAACTGCCGTTAGAAATCCAGCTCGACTGGGCGGTTCTTAAGTGCGATTAACCAAATAGTCAAGCTATGTTTTTAGCATTGGGTATTTATATGCTTTGAGATTAGAATGTACCTCGAATTCGCAGACTGCGTGTAAATTGAATGTATTGCAATTACCCTCTTCAGAAGGGAAGGCAAGCACTGATTGATATCCACCAACATCAATTTTTCAAGCGCTCATGTCCGCCTACGATATGTATCTTGGAGAGTTGACATGAAATGTCAAATCCTCCAAAAATATCCACGATGGATCCTAAGCTAATAATACGAGTACCTAGTAGAGCTTTAGACCATTTGATTTTAAATCACCCAAGCTCGGGGTCGTTCGAGTGCCGGAAACCAGCGAATCCAAGGGAGTTAGGCTGATAAGTATGTCAGAAATATATCCGCAGTTCGCAAGCTGTATAATAATATTCGAAGCACAGACAGCCTCGTCTAAGACAACGAGGCTCTCGGCGACAGCAGTATGGCGAGACTGCTGCTATTGTCGGCTGTACTAGCGCAAGACGATGGAGATGCCTGAGCAATATTCCATATCTTTCGCGCATGGTTGGAGAGCAGGCGCAGCATGTTTGCGAGTGGCATAAGTGGTCAGGCAAGTACGCTTGGGAAGTCTTTGACAGATCGACAGGGTTTCCATGACCTGCGTGGCTGAGTTTGTTGAACCTCAGGATTAAGATTCAAGCGTATCTGACTAACGGGGAGGCAGTGGAGCTAGGTCGATTATTGTGCCTCTACAGCCAAGGGTGCTGAACGCGACTCAATATGCGGAGACGATCATGACTCTGAACTGTGCCAACTTCGGAGTAGTCCAGACACGAGTCAGAAAACGCGTTGCAGTTGAGACTTGCAGGTTTATGGCAGTACATTGGATTCATCAATATCAGATGGATTTTTGAGCGTTGTCGAATTCCATGCAGTTTCCATCGCCGTGAAAAAAGTTCGCGTCGCGTCGTCGCGTAGGTCTTCGGTGTGTAGTGAAAAATGGGATGGGTAATTCGACCAAATGATTCAGAGTCATCGAGCATGACCGCAGACATTAAACAGAGAGGAGTCAGCCTCAAAAAAGGCGGTGTGGAAAGAGGGACGGACAGAGACCTCCGAAGTTAGCTCCGCTCAAAAAGTGATCCGGAGTATGAAATGGTGTGCGAACGTTTTGATCCGCATTTCAATTCTTCAAAGTTCCCATCCTCTCATCCATCTGTTCTATGTTTGTGTCCCCTCTATGTACAGGATTTTTTTCTACACCTGAATTGCAGGAACCTGATATTCGCTCCACTTGTACTTTTGGTATTCTCGGGTTCTCAGCCATGGGAAAGCTTTGGAGGCTCTGGCCACCCCAAATACCTCACCTTGGACAAGAATCACCAAATCAAGCTGAGCGCCCAACAGGATTTCAAACGCGATCAACAACTTGGGCTACTAGGCTGTGGGTTTTGAAGATCGATTTTCTCTCTGACCGCACTGCAAACCAATACAATTTGCATTTATCAACACACCGCACTCTTGATCTCTGCGTGTTGGCAGCTTGATAGACAGCGACTTCCATTGCGACTGGCCCTTCAGCGCTCTGCTCACAGTGCCAGCAGTTTAGACCCATGTCCTACTCATCTCTGTGACTCGGACTCTTCTTCCTACAGTAGTTGAATGACTAGGTGCGGTGAATGGAAATCCCAACTAGGGCACCGCTCGCTTCACATCATTTTGGACATTTTGGTGGGGATTGTACCAACTCATTTTTTCATTGGCTTTGGGCTGAAACTATGTACGATCATTCCTTTATCCATGCCAATCATATCATCGGATTCATAGGTTACGCCTGTTGTAGCTCAGATGATGTTGCAAATCCTGGAGATTACTGCGCGTAAATTTGCATAGTTGGCTCTCTCAGTCTATCAGCGTGGCCACGGGGACGCTGGATCTTTGTATCCGGACGAACACCCGATATCTTCGCTCCAAATTTTCCTTCTGTTATCTCCGAGCTGGATTCCTAACCTCGAGACGAGCCTACCTTCTCCGCCCACGTCACTGAGTACATGTCAGAGTGATTCTGCCTAATCAACGGATCACCCACTCACAAATTATCTGTGTCTCTGTCTTCAGTTGGCCGTTTTCGTGACGTTTCATTCTGACTCGACAACAGTTGTGTAGGATGTGGGGAAGGGGCGTTCCTCCTGTATATAAGCTGGACCTCAGAACGCTGGTATGGACATCATCTTTCTACTACTCAAATCGTCTACACCTACCTTACCATCTACACCCACTTTCTCATCTACGCCTACCTCATCCCTACTCAATAGACCTTCTCACCATGTCTTCTCACAACAACCCCTATGCCCAAGCCGGCTGGCCCAACTCACACAATCCTAACTATGTAAACAACCCCTCATACGGCCAACCCTCCCTGCTGGGTGCTCTGCCTACTCAATTCGACGTCCCTAAAGAAATAGCTATTGGCGCAGGTCCTCTGCAATTCCGACTCACACACCCGCCTTCAGGCTTCCCTAGCATTCTGAACAGCAAGATATGGACACAAAGGGAGGTCGCCTACATCGAGGTCGTTACAGACCCGAAACACGACTTACTTCCGCAACCTGTCCAATAATAAATGTATTGCGTCCATTGAATGGGGTGTCCATCCAATGGTCTGGATTAATGGAGGCGCTAATTTCTACGCGACGCAGTGGCTGGTCTCCCAACCTGATGGGTGAGCTAATTTTGGAAATTAATTGAACGACGAGAGGCGCTAACTTTTCAACAGTAGCAGACTCGTTAATGCAGGAGGGAGAATATACAAATGGATGCGTAGGGACAATCAATTTAAAGTGAGCCAGGCATTTTCCCTTACGAATTCGTAGTGATTCGATTCTAATTCACGCCACAGTTATACAACGCCCAGACGTCGATGAAAATCGCTCAAGTACACTGGGACCATCACTTCGTTACACTGCTCCCCTTGGACTCGGAAGCGGTTCGAGTAGGCATGATGGAACTAATCGTTTCCACCGTCCTACTCCAATCAGGTAGACTTGCTTGAACTTGTCTGCCTGACCGGTTCCTCCTGCGTTTACCTTATCTACACTTTAACCTATTTATTGCAGTTAGTATTTTTATATTTATCGATCCCAGAATCACTCGCATTATATGTACTATCATCGATTCATCGCTAAAATTCTCTTGCATCCATATGTTGTATAGTATTATGTTGTGTTTTTTATTATTTATGCCATACTAGTAGCAGTTATAATTACTAGTAGCAGTTATAATACATTGTAGCTATATTTTTAGTTGGAAATATTGGCCACAGGAAATCAAGGAAACTGCCAAAATGCTGAACGGTAAGGCAACTCCCACTAGCGTCTCAAAAGCAAATCAGTCCAGCGAGGTTCTCCCTAGCAACATGGTAATTTCTCTATGTTTGCGCAGCCACTCCGGGAAGGTAGCTTCGGGGCCTTCCCTGGGTTGTCGGATCTCGATCAGATAGTTCGCGAAAACGATCAGTGTCCCGTAACGATATCTATAGATTTGTTAGTTGAACGGTGTTCCTTTGCAAAGGTGATAACTCACAAGTAATTCACGGTGATGCTTCGCAGTTTCTTCTCCTTGACCGTTCCTTTCTCACATGCTTCGACCTTTAATTTATAGCTAAGGAGAGGGATGGAGTCAGTGATGAAGTGCAGGTGATCTAAGGAACAAACAGACTCGTATATCGCCTTCCGTAGATTTTGCACATCTTGCATCAAGTCGATAGCTCGGTCTGTCAGTCGCTTTGCTATTTTTCCATGCGAAAGGACGCCGACAAGCTGAAGGATTGTCTTGTACTCGCCTACAATGAAGTTCAACAAATTGTCAGTCTCCCACATCTCCATAAATATTTTTATTTACAGACGTACCAGCGAGATATACCTCTTCCTCCGAAGGGCCATCCATAGCGTCATACATGTCCAAAGCAACTGTATCTTCCACGATAACTTCATTCATGTTAATGTCCCAGTCCAATGTAGAAGAGACAAGGCAAGCTGAAATCATCCCGGTGGTTGTCCTTCCTCGACCCATTTGACAGTTGAAGATAAAGTCGCCTGCCTCAGGTATACCTTTGCGCACCCTATGAAGTAATTGGGAAAGGGCGTCAGGGAGCGGCGCTTGTTCATCGGTCTGTAGAGCAACTGTGAGCCAGTCGGGTCCATGTCAAAATGGATCAAACTTACAATTGCAATGCGACCGTAATCAATCTACATTAATAGAATTAAGTAAGTCATTTTTAGTAATTTTTTATGTTAAGCAATAAGCAAGAACACGTACTCGATATCCTTGTTTCGCGACAAGGTCAAAGACGTCTCTCGGCGTCATGATTTCCTCTTCGGATACAACTTCCCATATTGGGATAATGGAAAACACTCCAGTTCTTTCCTCTACTTCATCATGAAGGAGAATACGTCCCTTTCCTTTCCGCAATTCCCGCAGAATATCTTTCTTAAAATTGCTCTCCATGCTTTCCACAATAGCCGTAGTTACACCCGTAGCTCTAGAGTCTAGATAAGAAATTGAATGTCGTTGAAGCAAAATAAGGTACTTACTCGACGTTTTCAAGCGGGCGATTAACCAATCTCAGTACGTGTGGTCGCCCGGCGACATAGACAACGGGTTCCTTTTAACAATATTGGGTATATAAGAAAACTCAATATGCATGGAATTTACCTCGCGCAAAGAGGTCCAATAGACCTTATTCTCTCCGCCAGGTCCGGCGCCCACGCGCTCGAGTGCTCGTTTCAATCTAGAAAGAGAGTTAGATATTGGAGGATGTCATTGATCAAGTTTTTTTTTTACCCTTCCACGGTGGGCATTCCACTGCGGAGGAGGTTCATATCAATAGTACAAAGAAGAAATACCAAAGCACGCACCTTCCACAAACCATCTTTCCTGTTTGTTCAACGACGAACTCTGTTCCGTCTGATGGCGAAGAAACGGCAGACCTTGTAGGTCGAAGTGTCAACGGAACCCGGCGGAAGTTGGGCGAGCCTTCTATACGTCTATATCGTGGATATGCTGAGAGTGATGGAAACCAAGGAAAGTAAAGCAAGGCATACTCTGGGAGTGTCATCTTTTGCAGATTGGAGAAAAAGTCCGACTTGATTATAGTCGACGCCGATAGGATACTGCCTGATCGGTTCATAACAACTTGGGTCACTTCGTCTGGGTCTGCCACGCCAGTCTTGTCAGCAGGTTTAAGAGGCTTCATGGCATTTATTCCCCCGTCAAGGAGCTCCTTCTCAAACGTCTTTATCACTTGAAATATTTCCATCAGCGACGCCATTAGTTAGTAAATTCATGCGACTGACCAGGCCGATTTTTGACGTAAGTTTCCACACTTTCGAAAGACTCCATCGTATCTGGCTCAGTAGATTGCAGATATGACTGGAAAACAATTAACTCAAAATACCGGCGAAGGTTTTGCAAGCCTGATAAGAATCATTAACACCAAATTCTACTTTATTTTCTGTCCATGGCGCACCTTTGGCCGTATGCGTACGCGCCTGCTTCTCAATAGTCGCTTCCTCTGCGAGTACCCGTGAATCTTCGATAGCATCACGCAAGTTGTACACAGCAGAGCATTGATCAATTGCATCATCGACCGCGCTCTTCACCTCGGGTCCCTTGCGAATGACGCGCAAAAGATCTAAAGGCCGATGAATATTAAAAATTGTAATGAAACGAGACAAAATTAAGACCAGCTACGCACTGTTGATAACCTGATATGAAGCCCGATGCGGGGCTTTGATGGGCTCAGTGAGGGTCATTGACATCGAGAGTGATCGCACTGAAGGCGTCACAGGAGTACTTGGTCGATAAATTTGCAACCATTGACGAATGAGTAGGAGAATAATCTGCGCGTCTCAAAAATCAAAACCACTCTGGTACATAATATAAAACTGATTATTGACTTACTGAGGCAAGGGTACTCCGTCCGCGACCGAGTTGGCAATTGACGACGATTGGGGTATTGGGAGCCATCCGCAGAACAACATCTATCAGGTCCTTGAGATCAGAGTAATCCGGCGGCTTTTCTGCAGTGATGGGAATGCGATTGTATTGCAGAGAAATGTCATTGAAATCCCGGCGGGATGCCATTATGTCGCGTAGTACAAGCACATTTTCGGGTTTGACCTCTTCCCAGATCGGGATCACAGTACCGTCGCTCGTTTCAGTATGGAGGAGGATGCTGTTGCGAGCCAGCGGGGTAAGGGTATTAGTAAATGGAACCGCGAAGAAAATACAAAGTCAGCGGGAAAATGATGATGATGGGGAACTTACCGCCCTCCAAACGAGTTTAGTTCAGCGATGACATCATCTCTCAGGCGTTCCTCCAAGATCTCCAAACGCGATGCAGAGATGCCCCCATAATCTGTTCTCGACCGTAAACCACTTATCACAATGAAGCGTCCAGGGCAATGATATCTAGCGTACCTTTCATGTTTCGGAGCGAGTAGTTTTCCCTCCTCAGACAGAATGGAGCCCCGTTGATGTAGACAATGGGCTCCTCGCGCAGAGTGATCCAGACGACTTTAGGCGCGTTTGGATGGGCCCTGTGCACGCGTCGTACAACTTCATCGATGGCCTCAATCGTGGGTTGCCCGAGCGCGTAGATTTCAGTATCGGGGATTCTGCGGAAGTTGATGGCACCACGGACACCATGCTCGACATGATGAGATTCCCCTCGCCATTGATCAGATTTCAACAGTGTGCTATTTTTATGATGGGCGGTTAATGAAGAGGTAGATGGAATGCGCAAATGCGGCCAACCTTTCACGCAAAATGATGCCGCTTCGGTTCTGTTGAACACAAGTTCGTAAAAATGATTTATCTGGCTAGAAAGGTCACTTACCTTGACGACGTAGTCAGAATACTCATCTCCCAGAATTTGGCCTCCAGCAATGGCCACATCGTTCTTCTTTCCAGGAAGCAAAGACCGAGTAGTAAAGCTCGACTTGGACAAGGACGAGAGGTCATTCACAGGAGCGAAGACATTGAGACGCGAACCGTATTGCTTGCGCAAGAATTTGATTTGCCTATCGGACGAAATAAAATCGCTAGTCAGTGGCTTTACAACGAGAACATCAGTCATAGCACTCACGTCCATATCTCCGTCCTCGCCATGAGCCAATCCGAGAAACTCTGGCTGAAGTTCTCATCCGAGTTCTCCACAAAACTGGCAAACGCTATGATGAAGAAACTAAAAAAAACAAATACGTCAGTCCTATCGTAACTTTCAATACCTAAGGCTCGAGAGAACGACAAACTATTTCTCCAACGACTTGGTCGCCTTGTTCAAAAAGTCCTCTCCCTTAGCTTCATCCATCGTCGTAAGCGAATATTTCAGCCGGTACGTCAAAATATCCTCTCGCAAATTGGTGACCTGGTCAGCTACAAAATCGCCCCATTATTCCAAATTTATCAACAAAAAGGAATAAAGCGCGCATATACGCACTAGCATCAATAACCCGATCGACGAGCTTCTTTGCCTGCAGACCGTGATCTAAACATCCCAGCAAGCTAAGGATGATGCCATAATTACCCATGTACGCCTTGCGCATGTTCTCGAGGAGCGTCGGCTGCGTCATGAGCAGCTCGATTGCGGATTGGGTGTTGTCCGGCAGACCTTAGAGTGAAGCATTTGGAGTTTGAGAATATAGTCGAAGAGAGTTAGAGTATCAAGAAGAATGAAGAATGCGTACATGTTTGGAGGAGGTAGGTTAGGCGGAGGAGGGATTTGCTGAGTTCTTGTTGGGCGTTTGCTTGTTCGAGAGAGAGGAGAATGCGGTTTTCGGTTTGCTGACCAAAACTGCGATCAGGGCGAATATGAGTATGCGTTTGCATTGAATTGGACGTACCGGAACTATATTCGTAGGCTGATCTCGGACGTCAATTAGTTGGCTTTAAAACTTCTGTATGCACAAACAAAGTAGCAACGCACAGTACTCGTCCCCGGACTCGAAGACATAGACAGCACCCCACCCATTCCCTTCATCGCATACGGGTCGGGCTCGCCCTGGTTCATGATCTGCTTGCGCCTGACCAGCGACGCCGCGACCATGGCGAACGTCGTCCGGACCGCGCCCATGCCGCAGGAGAACACGAGCGCGGTCTTCATCGGGTCCGTCTCGCGGATGACGCGCAGGTACGCGTCGAGGTAGTTGTCTTCGATGGGCCGATCTGGGGAGATGGGAATGCTTTGTTGGGTGTGAGTGGGTGATCTGGATGGGAGGGTGAAGGGGTTGTGCTTACCGGTGGTACTAAGGAGAGTTAAGGTTGTATTAATGAATGAAATAGTAGTGTGGTGTTAATGTGAGGAAGGCGTACATCCACGTTCCAGCCCTCGCGCTTCATGTGCGCCCATAGTTCGTGAGAGGTCTTGACGTTGTTGCTGTCCACAGCGGTCCACGTAGGTAGGATAGCGCCTTCGCCGCTTTGGGCTGCGGCTAAAAACACCAATTAAGTCCGCGAATACATTACCGTTGCGCAGATCTTGGCTTACCGACTTCGTTATGTGTGAGAATCAAACCTCCGTATCTGATGCGTTGTTTAATAGAAAGTTAGGTGCATGATGGTGAGTTGATGGCATACCTTAAAGCTTCTTGCAGTATGTCATTCTTCAGTCTATTTTCGATGGCTTCCAGGTTTTCGGCGCGGTCAGATAACGCCAGTGTTCGTCGTGGTTCAGACGCATCGCGCAGCACAAATGGTCGACCGGAGATGTAAACTGAATGACGGTAGATTAAATTAATGTGCGTCATGGAAAACAAAAATGGAAAGGTAGTGTAGAACATTGAACATAGCGTTACGCAGCAGAGCAAGTGCACATGAACACTATGTAGCTCGTCCTCGCAATCTCAACGAGATCCCCAAGTCAAAATGGCAAGTATCAAACCGAGATACGTAGGTTTGTATGTAATCGACCTCCTTATCGTACCACCTCGGCAGGGCCGAATCTCCGACGAAATGAATGTAGGGTGTTGATTGGACACTCACTGATAGGCTCTTCACGAGTCGAAAACCAGACGACATGTGATGGGTTATTCGTATGCGGACGACTGCGCAGAATAGACAGAATAGCTCGCAGACCCTGCGTACGCGGTTGAGCCGCGCCAAATACGTTCAAGTCGTCCTGCCGCGGTGCCCTAAAGTTCGGTGCGCCGTGCACATTCAGATCCAAGTCCAACGCACGACCTGATGGCGGTCAGCCCAGTCCCCCGCATTTTAAAAAGCATATACCTGATGGGTAATGGTCCGTCTTGAGGATGAATCCCCGGCTCAGGACGCTCCCAGTGCGGGTCTTGACCACTGAGGGTTCTGAGCGCTCCAGGAGGTCGATAAGGTCAAGTGAGCCGTTCTGACCCGCGTTTGGATCACGGAGCAGGTTCGGATCGCTCGAGGAGGGCGAGATCTTGCTATGATTGTTGCCTGGAGGGATGGATGCGGGCCGACTGGATGAGAGGAGCGAGCTGCCGCGGTGCAGAGGTTTGCTCGTGTGCATGCTCGATGTGCCATTGGGTGGTACTGAGATCGAACGAGGTTCTTCCGTGAGTGGCTTGGAGAGCAGATCGTGGTGCAGCGACATGGAGGGGAGACGTGAAGAGGAGGCGAGGACACGTTGGAGAGGCGTTGCAGCGGACAGGGTGCGTGGCGAGGGTTTGAAGGAAAGTGGCATACGGGCCGGGCTAGGTTAGGGTTTGACGTCTTTAGTGCAAGCCGTCAGCATGCCGTTGCAATCAACCATGTCCATTGCTATGCCTTATAACCACCAACTCTCCGTCCCAGTCCTCTACTGCGCCATCACCCTCCTTTTCTTCCTCATCTCCCTACCGGATCCTTGATACCCACGAATGGCCCGCCATCCGCTCTGCCTGGCCTACTATTGCTCCGGACACGGTGCGTGCAATCGGGGCTCGTCAGAGGAAAATTTATCGAGTTCTGTCTTGGTTTTGTCATAGGATACGGGCATGCGACGCGCGTGTCAGCCTTTGCACGCCATCTGCTGAGCGAAGACGAGGCCAATCGACCTGTCATCTACATCGTGTCCTCTGCCCCTGAGCATGTCTTTGCGGATAGCATCGCCTGCGGTGCAAGGTACCGCTTTGCGGAAATAGACCCTGTCATCGTTCAACCTTTGGCGTGAGTGGTTTTTCTTTCAGATCGTATTTTCTCTGCCTAGCGCTTGGCAGTGAACCCATGCTAGTCCACTATGGGCTGCTAGTGGACACCGTGTAGCACTACATAGCATTGCTAGCGCTCTATAGCAACAGACTTCATCGTTTTTGTGCCCGAAATTTCAGAGTTTGCTGATGCTCCCGCCTTGTCCACATATCCACTCTTCTCATCACGGCATCCAACAGGTATCGGGTCGACCGCAGGAAGAGCGTGGACGTCCTGAAAAAGTTCTTAGGTAAAAAAGAGGAACTGTTAGAACGAGAACGGAAATGGCTTCTGGAAGTGCAGGCACACAGTGTTTTGAGTGATGCGGCATTCCTTGGATGGTGAGTAAACTTTCCTTGTGAGCGCTTTCGATTTCCCGCAAGTGGTGCCCCAGTGGTGGTTGGAGTGATGCGCTATGGAACAAATAAACCAGTTGCGGTAAACCGACGTTGGTGCGCCCGTCGCACCGTGCTCCTTCCCTTCTTATAGCCACAGAGGGGAAACATTCGGCTTTTTGGCTTGGGATTCAAGGTTGAAGGAAGCGACATGCATCATGCCGCCTCCATCTTCCACAAAATCGGATTTTTATATCCTTCACCGCAACTTGTTATGTAACTTCTTCTTTTACTCCTTCCTCTACTTCTGCTACTCCGTCTTCTACTCCTTCTACCTCTTCTGAACCCCTTACTTCCTCTTCTTTTATTTCTTTTCCTTCCTCCTCTTTTATTTGTAAACCCCCGAAAAATCCTTTTGGTGTTCGATGCACTGTTAGCCACCATACTTCGCATGATCATGACCATTGTCTTTCATGTGGAGGTGGACTTGAAGGCCAAGGACCCATCTTATTTTGTTTTCCGTGTACTATCTTATCTCTTGTACTTCTGCTCAGTCATCACGCATCTCACTCGAGCTTCATTGGCGGTTTGCAGCAACGAAATGACCATCTAATGCTAACCTCTCCACCACAGTCTGGCCGCGCGAGCAGCAGGTCTGCCCTCCGTCCTGATCACCAACTTCTCCTTCGACTCCGTCTACTCCTACCTCTCCACGCCCCTGCGCGACGTCGCGCCCTCGCGCCACCCCGCACTCGAAGAACACCCCACCTCGGCGATCTTCGACATGATCTCGGACGACCCGATACCGCACGCGGAGCTGGCTCCGCTGGTCGAACAGATCCACGCCGGGTACCGCTGCGCGGACCTCCTCATCCGGCTCCCGGGGCACATACCCTTGCCGTCGTATGAGTGGGTCCATGTGGATACGCGCCAGCTGCGGCTTGATATTTTGGAGTCCCCGAGTGAGCTTGCACTTCTGCCGTGGACCGTGCTGCAGGATGTGTTGTTGGTAGCTTGTTGTAGTAGCGAAATTAATTGCTGTGTGCTTCTAGTGGGCGCCTGTTGGCTTCTTTCAGGCACATTCTGTAAATTTTATGGATTTGACAAAGTACGCTAGTACATAAAAGGCAATAAAAGTGTGCGCCACTCAAATGAAATAGAACTTTTCAACTTCCAACCCTCTCCTTTTTATGTCCGCGCAAGGGTTCTCCCCGCCCGAAGGCCAGGGAGAACACAGACGGGGCACATGGCCCCGCCAGCAACAGGTTAGTACCAAAAATAGGGAGGGGAGTGACGGGAAGCAGGAGTCCGTGTGGATGGAGTCTGCATAGCTTTTTTGTAAGTCGTGATTGAGGCTTAAGAATGTGAATAACTCACCAACCTGGCCATGCGCGATGCCGCCTAAATATAGATTCTGTTCGATTCGACGCCGTATGAGCAAATATTCGAGGGCAAAGAAATAAGTACAAGAACTTACTAACGTCTCCTTTGAATACACTGCTCACCTGGAGTGCAGGCAAGAAAGTGATGGGCGGATTGATTTTGCGGACGTTGATGCATTATATCCTCTCGAGACAGTAGGGTTAAATTTGAAATTTAAACATAGAAATGGTGGGAACACTCACCGTGAATCTGAACTAAAGTTCAGCGGATGGCGATCCATAGCATCGAGGCATCTGTGTACTAATTATAGCACCAAAACACGCATATTGGCAAAACTTAACTTACCGAGGGGTGGTCAGCACCACGGTGCCGACAGTGGCATGTTCATGAGAGAAGTGGTGCTGCTCGCCGCAGGGCTAAAATCTCAGTGCACAGGTGAGTGAATTGATGGTACCAGGTGGTTTTGCAGACGTCAATACATCGTCTCGGGGTAACTGGAGAGCCTGTGGAAGTTAGCGCATGCTCAGCATCAACAAACACTCACAGGTTATTTATGCGCCCTTTGACTCAATGCCCATCACACCTGGGGTAGTGGGTAGTTCTGCGGATAAAAATACATAGCGTCAAGACATCTGCAGCTCATTTTAGTATAGAACACCTACTATTGAGACAATACTTTAACTCACCAGGTGGGGATCAGCACCGCGGGTGCTGACAATGCCTCATCAACTAAAAGGGTGGCGCCGCTCGCCGCGAGGCAAAAATCTCGGTGCACGGGCAGGTATTTTGGTGGCAGTGCCCAGTTTGGCGGACGTCGATATATGGTCTCGGAACAACTAGGGGAGCAATGAGAAAATGCGCGCACACTACAACAAGGAGAATTCACAAGAAGCGCACAGCGGGAACACCAAATAAATATGCAACGTGGCAGTGCCAGCGGGTAGTTGGCGGATGAAAAACAATGGCGCCGGGATCCCTGGGCGCTTAAATCAGTACACGGCCACACAGAATGGGAGCGCAGACTCACTGCTCACTGGCACCAGTCATTGTTTGTTGCGGATGCAATTCGCATTGCGGCTCGAGCATACATCTCCGAAGCATCATGGAATTTGGCTTGAGCATTGTGCCAGCAGGCAGATTGCGGGACATTGAAATATGGTGTCGGAACATCTGAGCAACCATGTATTAGAATCCATATGTGAAAATAGAGAAAATACTCACAGCGAGTGGGGGTGGTCAGCACCAAGGGTGCTGACAACAGGCTCATTCACGAGAGGAGTGGCGCCGCTCGCCGCGGGGCAAAAACTTTGGAATAATTGTGTCCGACAACGACAAAAAGGGTGCATGTTGACGTGGTGGGGGATGACACCATTGACAACAGTGCTGTAAATCAATGTCAGGATATGAATGGCATGGAAGTAACCTTTGGAACATACTGGAGAGTGGTTCAGATGAGGACGATGAAGAAGGAGGTTTGACATTGTACAAGCATAACGACACCATAGGGAAAGGATGGGGGATTCGGGAAAAAAATAGCCCCAAAATCCTCTTATACAACCGTTAGCCGAAACTTACATAAAAGCGGAAACCTTAGGTATTTCGGCTTACCGCGCGAACCTGCACTGATCCGCATTGCTGACTTCTCCCCTGTCTCCATGCCCTAGTCGTTCTCTGCATTAGCGTACACAATTCCATGTCAAGAAAGATGCCAGGTATAGTGTCATTCATGCACTTTCATTCCTATTTTGCACAGTAGCTTATCTCTTCTAACTTAATGCAGATTTTCAAGAAATACAAACTTCCACAATTGAGGATATCTATGCGCTGGCAAGCACATACTGGTTTCAAGTAGTATACGCACTCAAAATGCATTTGCGTGTGCATTTGAGTAATAAAAATCCACATATAAGCGCAGCGCACGCGCAATACCCATGGGCGCTTAAATTCTACGGATGAAGTTACCACCACTCAGAGGTACAATTTGGAGAGAAACAACACTTTGAATACTCCTTATAGAATTCTTAATGTCTGATAGTATTGGATTAGAGTCGAATATACGAGAATGTACCATGGAATTGCCCAGAATCATGCCAAATCATCCCCATCTCCTCCTGACCCAAATCTTCAATCTACCGCATTACCGCGCACTTCTTTTTTGGTGGACCTAAACTAGGCTGAGAACGTTACTCGGCTACGTAATATCTGTCTAATTTTGGATCTAGTCAACGCGTCGCAGCGCGATGTGTTCCGAGCATTGAGTGGGGAGGTGCGCCGGAGCGCATAAAGCCTATCTCTAAAATAACCTATGCTACGTGTATATAGATGGTATGATAGAGAGCCTCGCATATGTACAATGTCTGGATGGAGTGCCTCAATGGGCAGAAGATGTCCGAGAGAATGAGTATTCGTGTTCTCGCACATGCTTCCCTCCAATCCCCTCTTCGCGCCGTATTGCAGAAATATGTGTCCTTCTGCACTTGATACCTTAATTAGCGCATAGCTAAGCGAGATACGTAAACGCTAGAAGAGTCTGTAAAGTGCGCTGTGAAGATGCGAGGCTGCGCGTTCGTCAACAGTAGATATCCATTCTGAATGCGCCATCGCGAGTATCCTCCAATTAACGTCGTTTTGCAGTGTTTTAAACCAATCTATCTATTGGGTATTCAAATATACAATAGATCTACACCTGAAGTGAAGAGAGAGTTGCGGAAGGATGGCGCAAATTTGCTCGCACCGTCATCATCTCCTCCTCACCTCATTCTCCAATGTTCCTCAATACCGCGCATTTCCTCTTCTATGCCTGCACTAGGCTCTCGGCCATACTCGGCTATGCAATGTGCATCTAATTTTGGCTACAGCATATGCGTCGCAACGCGTTGCGTGCGGAGCGTTGAGAGAACGTCAAACAGTGCGCATAGCAGGTATCTCTTTAATAACGCGCAATAAACATATCAACCCAGCGCACAAAAATGTGCTACATATTAGTAGTATACGTGTCTTGGCCTGGAGCACCGTTAGCACTTGGGAAATGAGCGAGCGAATGAAGACTCATCCACTCCACTGCATGCTTCCCCCGATCCCCCTTCCGAGGCGCATTGCACAAATCTGCGTCTTTCCACAGTTCGGACATCTACTAGTGCATAAATAAGCGAGCCACGTAACCACTAGAAGGCCTTGTAAATTGCGCTGTGAAGATGCGAGGCTGCGCGTCCGTGCTGAAGAGATATCCGTTCCGAGTACGCCATTGCACGCACTGGCCAATTCACGTCGTTTAACAGCATTTTCAAACATTATATGTATTAGATCCCTTTAGTATACAGTACCTATATGTAGATGTACCCCAGACTCAGAGAGAAATGTGGTCAAGGACGACGCAAATCGTGTGCGAGTATCAAGCCCACACATCTCCCGACCCTTCTCGTTCCTCGTCCGTTTCGCTCTCCCAAAAACGCACCCTTTTCTGTATTGGAACCCACGCTAGTGTATATTTAGCCGAGCCACGTAAGGTCTAGAAGACCTCCACTAGTGCGCGCTGAAAGATGGAAGCTTGCGCGTCCATCCACTGCCACACGTCGTTTGCACGCACTTAGTGGAATACTCCTGTTTCCAACTGGGATCCGAGGGGCCTGGAGTGTATCAGGGTGTCGTTGGAGTGTATTTCGGCGTGTGATAGAGGGTCGAATATGGGGATCGGGGAGGTGCGTTTGCGAGAGCGTTGAAAACTGAGAAAGAGGAGAACTGGAAGAAACGTCGATTACCGTTGAATACAGCGATTTCCTGAGTTGAAATTTTAATTATACTGCATGAAATTTACTTGGTCATGTAGCTAATACTGTAAGTAAGACCCTCAGCATAATTGGGGGAGGAATAATGACGAACGGAGGCGGACGAGCGGACGAACGGACACGCTCGCTTAACATCAGTCTATTTCCGAGATCTCATTTCCGCTACGCCTACGCAACCGAATTCCTCTGACGGACCACGCTAATATGTAAAACGATGTCATTGGCTACCTGCTACACACTGGCAATGCCGTACATACTGGATAGTTGTATAAAGAGGCGCATCGTCCTCTGTCCATCATTCCCTTCCATCGTCTTCACTCCTCTCCTCTCTCCTCTCCTCCTCTCTCCTGCTCGTCATCGTCTCTCTCCATGGGAGGTGTCCAGAATCCTCGACTCATCGCTTGCGCCGTCCTCGGCGCTGTCGAGGCGGTCATCATGCAGCGTAAGTGTCGATCTCTCACCATTTCGCTGCGCATCGCTGACCGTCCATGCACTCCCATCCCGCTCTAGCATCCCGCCTCTGCGCTACTCGCAGACTCTCGTCCTCGTCGGCAGCGCACATTCTCCTCACCTATCTCGCAGTGTCTCTGCGTCGATGACCAGGTAAGCGCCCCCAACATACCTAATAAATCACTTACTAATTCACTGATTCATTTCTCCATCCTCGCACGTCCCTACCTAGATATCCCGCCGCCGACGCCCAACGCGACGAGGAGAACGACCCTATGAGAGGGTCAGCATCCATCCCATGAGCGCACATTGATTTTTACTGACCTACCTCTTTTGAATATCTCCCCAGCGCGCTTTGTCTGCGAGCGCCGCTGCTCGTACTTTCTGTGTCCCTGTCCCCACTGTCAACATCCTGCCGACTCACGGATCGTCTTTGGCAAGGTAAGGCGGTGCAGCTGACGTTTACAGTACCACTTGGTCGTCTCTTCGACGATGCGCGTCGATCTG
This sequence comes from Pholiota adiposa, assembly GCA_009935795.1. Classification (NCBI taxonomy): domain Eukaryota; kingdom Fungi; phylum Basidiomycota; class Agaricomycetes; order Agaricales; family Strophariaceae; genus Pholiota; species Pholiota adiposa. The sequence goes on along the minus strand of QEYC01000170.1, from coordinate 69,607 downwards.
CGGGCAACGACGCGAACCATGAACGACGACGACGGCGCCAGGACGTAGATGAGCAGGTGAGCGAGTTTTCACACCAACGTCGAGGACGGCGCACACGTCCTGGGTGAGAAGCAGTTCGGTAAGTCGCCGCCGCTTTCGTATACACTCAGATTCACTCACCACGTTTACCCAGCATCCCGCTTCGCTCTCGTTTGACCGCGACGACGGTGCCGCACGCCCGATGAATGGGTGCACTCTGCACGAAGGGCCGTATGTTGACACTGTGCCGTCGTGCTTTACCATTTTCCTAGCCATGGTTCTCGTCCACGACGCACGTTGCCCTCGATCTCCGTGACTTGCTGCGCCTCGGACGGTGACGAGACGAATGATTCGTCCAGTGACTCGACGAAACAAACGTGAGCATGTCATTATTTCCAAATAAGATGGCCACTTACTGACGCCGCTCGTCCCTAGAGCCCTGCTCTCGGACGGGCTCTGTGCTCTTTCAACCGAGATGGAGATAACGAGAGGGTGCTAGACGAAAGAAAGCGTAAATAAGGTGCGTCGTAAACGTATGGATCGCCTTACTGATCGATATCATGCTCTAGCACACGACGCGACGGCGCCGCATCCCTCCCTCTCCATCGGCGCATTTCTCCTGCATCTTCGTGATCGTCGAGGAGGGATAGCCGATCCACTTGGGGGATCTCGTAGACGATGGCTTACGCGGTGGGCGTAAACGAACAGGCCACGATGCAGGGCTGCGTAACCGTTGAGAAAAACTGGAAGGTAAGCTGGCACGTCGTGACCTTGAACGCACTCACCACGTTGCATGTCGTGTAGGCTCTGGCCTCCGTTGACGTACGAACGTCTCGGAGTGTGCGCGGGAGATGGAGGCGGCGGTGTTGAACGCAGCCGGTGAGTCTTGACGGCTGTATCTTCGCTGACGTCGTTGCTGATTCCTTGACAGGTGACCTTGCGCTCGACGGCTGCTGCTGCCCTGTTCACGACCGTTTCGTGTCCGTCGATGGCAGATGGCGAGGTCGGCGCGTTTGGAGGAGGTATGCGAGGGTGAGGTGCTGTCAGTCACGAACGCGGTGAGGTTTGTCTTTGATTTCATGTGCTGTTACTCACCTATTTCGATGTAGCGTCGTAATCGACGTTTGATTGAGGGTATTCGAGGCGTTGTCGTCGTGCACTGGACGTCTGGTAAGTGTAACTAAGAGTTGATATCCCTTTACTCACACGGAATGATTTACTTGCAGGAAACGGACCGCGTCGCCGTTGCGCCGACGTCGATGACCGACGAGGTCTTTTAGACGAGGGAGGGGATGACTAGGCAGAGAGGATGCGGATAGAGTGGGTACAGGTGCGTGCGTGTGCGAGTACCTCCCTTCGTTTGATCATTGCAACTCAACGATCCCGCTACGCCGATCGGGTAGATCTATCGTGGATCGATGGGCTCGCCGTGTCCTAGGACAGTTCCTCGACGGGTGGGAGCTGATAAGAAACGCGGTGAGTAAGGGATTGGATTGTATTATTGTCCACTGACTGACCTTGTACAGCCCTCGTAGACGCATCGCCGTGTTTGTTACGGGTGCGTCATGCTTCGAAGGGACGGCGCTGTTGCTCACGGCGAAGGGAGGAGGACAGAGAGGGAGGGAGGGGTGGTGTGCAAGGGAAGGGAAGGGAAGGGGCGTGTGTGTTGGAAGGAAGGGTGCTGCAATCGAGAGTGTGAGTACCCTGGGTGAGTACCCTACCGCGACTACTATTGCCCGGACATGGGCGTGAAATCCGAATAACGTGCAATCGAGGCTCGTTGGCGAAAATTTAACGAGTTTTTCCACAGGATACGGGCATGCGACGCGCGTGTCAGCCTTTGCGCGACACTTGCTGAGTGGGGACGAGGCCAATCGACCTGTCATCTACATCGTATCCTCCGCCCTGAGCATGTCTTTGCGGATAGCATCGCCTGCGTGCAAGGTACCGCTTTGCGAAATAGACCCTGTCATTGTTCAGCCTGTAGCGTGAGTGGTTTTCTCTACGATTCCCTGAAAATCCCCATCCAGAGGTCGTTCCCTGGAAATCAGCTTCGATATTCGGATTATCAGTTTTATCTAGATTGCGAAACGACCTCTGGGGGATTTTCGGAGGGTCCTTTTTCTCTGCGCAATATCTGCCTTGCTAATGACATCCAACAGGTATCGGGTTGACCGTAGGAAGAGCGTGGAAGTGTTGAAGAAGTTTCTAAGTAAAAAAGAGGAACTGTTAGAGCGTGAACGCAGCTGGCTTCTGGAAGTGCAGGCGCACAGTGTATTGAGTGATGCGGCATTCCTTGGATGGTGAGTTTCCTTCACTTTACGAGAGCAGGCCGTCAATCATCAGCGTGTGTGAGTTTTACAATGAAATTTGTATTTTGCAAGAATTCATGAAACCCAAGATATGGCAGCCTGCAGCAATAATGAACGCTAACATATCCACAGTCTGGCCGCACGAGCAGCAGGTCTGCCCTCCGTCCTGATCACCAAACTTCTCCTTCGACTCCGTCTACTCCTACCTCTCCACGCCCCTGCGCGACGTCGCGCCCCTCTCGCCACCCGCCCTAGAAGAACACCCCACCTCGGCGATCTTCGACATGATCTCGGACGACCCGATACCGCACGCGGAGCTGGCTCCGCTGGTCGAACAGATCCACGCCGGGTACCGCTGTGCGGACCTCCTCATCCGGCTCCCGGGGCACATACCCTTGCCGTCGTATGAGTGGGTCTATGTGGATATGCGCCAGCTGCGGCTTGATATTTTGGAGTCCCCGAGTGAGCTTGCACTTCTGTCGCGGACCGTGCTGCAGGATGTGTTGTTGGTAGCTTGTTGTAGTAGCGAAATTAATTGGTGTGTGCTTCTAGTGGGCGCCTGTTGGGTTCTTTCAGGCACATTCTGTAATTTTTATGGATTTGAGAAAGTATGCTAGTACATAAAAGGCAATAAAACAGTGCGCCACTCAAATAAAATAGAACTTTTCAACTTCCAACCCTCCCTTTTTTATGTCCGCGCAAGGGTTCTCCCCGCCCGAAGGCCAGGGAGAACACAGACGGGGCACAAGGCCCCGCCAGCAACAGGTTAGTAGAGGGGACTCGGGAGTGAGTTTGCACTGAAACGTGAATTTGCGCACCATGTATTTTGACAGGAGTGAATGGAATCTGTTTAGGTTGTAGCTTGTAAGTCGCGAATAACTCACCAAACTAACCATGTGTGATACCGCTCGACGGACGCCTAAATATAGATTCTGTGTGATTCGATGCCGTGTATGTAAGAAAATATTCAAAGGAAAAGAAATAAGTACACAAACTTACTAATGTCTCCTTTGAATACGCCGCTCGCCTGGAATGAAGGCGAGAAACTGCTGGGTGGAGTGATTTTGCGGACTTTGATGTGTCGTCTCGTCATTATATCTTCTCGAGCATGTGACAGTAGGGTTAAATTTAAAATTTAAACATAGAAATGGTGGGAACACTCACCGTGAATCTGAACTAAAGTTCAGCGGACGGCGATACATAGCATCGAGGCATCTGTGTACTAATTTTAGCACCAAAACACGCATATTGGCAAAACTTAACTTACCGAGGGGTGGTCAGCACCACAGAGCTGACAATGCCCTGTTCATGAGAGAAGTGGTGCTGCTCGCTGCGGGGCTAAAATCTCAGTGCACAGGTGAGTGAATTGATGGTACCAGGTGGTTTTGCAGACGTCAATGCATCGTCTCGGGGTAACTGGAGAGCCTGTGTGTAATTTAGAAGTTAGCGCATGCTCATGCTCATACTCAGCATCAACAAACACTCACAGGTTATTTATGCGCCCTTTGACTCAATGCCCATCACACCCGGGGTAGTGGGTAGTTCTGCGGATAAAAATACATAGCGTCAAGACATCTGCAGCTCATTTTAGTATAGAACACCTACTATTGAGACAATACTTTAACTCACCAGGTGGGGATCAGCACTGTGGGTGCTGACAATGCCTCATCAACTAAAAGGGTGGCGCCGCTCGCCGCTCGGCAAAAACCTCGGTGCACGGAGCCGTTATTTTGGTGGCAGTGCCCAGTTTGGCGGACGTCGATATATGGTCTTGGAACAACTAGGGGAGCAGTGAGAAGATGTGCGCACACTACAACAAGGAGAACTCACAAGAAGCGCACAGCGGGAACACCAAATAAATATGCAACGTGGCAGTGCCAGCGGGTAGTTGGCGGATGAAAAACGATGGCGCCGCCGGGATCCCTGGGCACTTAAATCAGTACACGCCCACACAGAATGGGAGCGCAGACTCACTACTCACTAGCACTGGTCATTATTTGTTGCGGATGCAATTGGCATTTGGGCTGGAGCATACATCTCCAGAAGCATCATGGAATTTGACTTGAACAGTGCCAGCAGGTAGATTGCGGGACATTGAAATATGGTGTCGGAACATCTGAGCAACCATGTATTAGAATCCATATGTGAAAATAGAGAAAATACTCACAGCGAGTGGGGGTGGTCAGCACCAAGGGTGCTGACAACAGGCTCATTCACGAGAGGAGTGGTGCCGCTCGCCGCGGGGCAAAAACTTTGGAATAATTGTGTCCGACAACGACAAAAAGGGTGCATGTTGACGTGGTGGGGGATGACAGTGGCATTGACAACAGTGCTGTAAATCAATGTCAGGATATGAATGGCATGGAAGTAACCTTTGGAACATACTGGAGAGTGGTTCAGATGAGGACGATGAAGAAGGAGGTTTGACATTGTACGAGCATAACGACACCATAGGGAAAGGATGGGGGATTCGGGGAAAAAATAGCCCCAAAATCCTCTTATACAACCGTTAGCCGAGACTTACATAAAAGCGGAAACCTTAGGTATTTCGGCTTACCGCGCGAACCTGCACTGATCCGCACTGCTGACTTCTCCCTGTCTCCATGCCCTAGTCGTTCTCTGCATTAGCACACACAATTCCATGTCGAGAAAGACGCCAGGTATAGCATCACTCATGCACTTTCATTCCAATTTTACAGTACAGCTTGTATCTTCTAATTTAATGCAGATTTTCAAGAAATACTAACACCCACCACTTCAGGATATGCACTGCTCGCGCTGGCAAATGCATACTGGTTTCAAGTATTATACACACACAAAATGCATTTGCGTGTACTGTTAAGTAATAAATATCCAAATATAAGCGCAGCGCACGCGCAATACCCACGGGCGCTTAATTTCTACGGATGAAATGACACTGCTCAGAGGTACAATTTGGAGAGAAACAACACTTTGAATACTCCTTATAGAATTCTTAATGTCTGATAGTATTGGATTAGAGTCGAATATACGAGAATGTACCATGGAATTGCCAGAATCATGCCAAATCATCCCCATCTCCTCCTGACCCAAATCTTCAATCTACCGCATTACCGCGCACTTCTTTTTTGGTGGACCTAAACTAGGCTGAGAACGTTACTCGGCTACGTAATATCTGTCTAATTTTGGATCTAGTCAACGCGTCGCAGCGCGATGTGTTCCGAGCATTGAGTGGGGAGGTGCGCCGGAGCGCATAAAGCCTATCTCTAAAATAACCTATGCTACGTGTATATAGATGGTATGATAGAGAGCCTCGCATGTACAATGTCTGGATGGAGTGCCTCAATGGGCAGAAGATGTCCGAGAGAATGAGTATTCGTGTTCTCGCACATGCTTCCCTCCAATCCCCTCTTCGCGCCGTATTGCAGAAATATGTGTCCTTCTGCACTTGATACCTTAATTAGCGCATAGCTAAGCGAGATACGTAAACGCTAGAAGAGTCTGTAAAGTGCGCTGTGAAGATGCGAGGCTGCGCGTTCGTCAACAGTAGATATCCAATCTGAATGCGCCATCGCGAGTATCCTCCAATTAACGTCGTTTTGCAGTGTTTTAAACCAATCTATCTATTGGGTATTTAAATATACAATAGATCTACACCTGAAGCAAAGAGAGAGTTGCGGAAGGATGGCGCAAATTTGCTCGCACCATCATCATCTCCTCCTCACCTCATTCTCCAATGTTCCTCGGACCTCAATACCGCGCATTTCCTCTTCTGTGCCTGCACTAGGCTCTCGGCCATACTCGGCTATGCAATGTGCATCTAATTTTGGCTACAGCATATGCGTCGCAACGCGTTGCGTGCGGAGCGTTGAGAGAACGTCAAACAGTGCGCATAGCAAGTATCTCTTCAATAACGCGCAATAAACATATCAACCCATCGCACAAAAGGTGCTACATATCAGTAGTATACGTGTCTTGGCCTGGAGCACCGTTAGCACTTGGGAAATGAGCGAGCGAATGAAGACTCATCCACTCCACTGCACGCTTCCCCCGATCCCCCTTCCGAGGCGCATTGCACAAATCTGCGTCTTTCCACAGTTCGGACATTTACTAGTGCATAAATAAGCGAGCCACATAACCACTAGAAGGTTTTGTAAATTGCGCTGTGAAGATGCGAGGCTGCGCGTCCGTGCTGAAGAGATATCCGTTCCGAGTACGCCATTGCACGCACTGGCCAATTCATGTCGTTTAACAGCATTTTCAAACAGTATATGTATTAGATCGTCTAGTATACAGTACCTATATTTAGATGTACCCCAGACTCAGAGAGAAATGTGGGCAAGGACGACCCAAATCGTGTGCGAGCATCAAGCCCACACATCTCCGAGTCCCGACCCTTCTCTCCGTTCCCTCGTCCGTTTCGCTCTCCCAAAAAACGCACCCTTTTCTGTATTGGAACCCACGCTAGTGTATATTTAGCCGAGCCACGTAAGGTCTAGAAGACCTCCACTAGTGCGCGCTGAAAGATGGAAGCTTGCGCGTCCATCGAGCCAGTCGCTGCCACACGTCGTTTGCACGCACTTAGTGGAATACTGTTGTTTCCAACTGGGATCCGAGGGCCTGGAGTGTATCAGGGTGTCGTTGGAGTGTATTTCGGCGTGTGATAGAGGGGTCGAATATGGGGATCGGGGAGGTGCGTTTGCGAGAGCGTTGAAAACTGAGAAAGAGGAGAACTGGAAGAAACGTCGATTATCATTGAATACAGCGATTTCCTGAGTTGAAATTTTAATTATACTGCGTGAAATTTACTTGGTCATGTAGCTAATACTGTAAGTAAGACCCTCAGCACAATTGGGGGAGGTGCAATTGAGGAACGGAGGCGGACGAGCGGACGAACGGACTCGCTCGCTTAACATCAGTCTATTTCCGAGATCTCATTTCCGCTACGCCTACGCAACTGATTTCCTCTGACGGACCACGCTAATATGTAAAACGATGTCATTGGCTACCTGCTACACACTGGCAATGCCGTACATACTGGAACGTTGTATAAAGAGGAGCACATCCGCTCCTCTGTCCATCATTCCCTTCCATCGTCTTCACTCCTCTCCTCACTCCTCTCCTCCTCTCTCCTGCTCGTCATCGTCCCTCTCCATGGGTAGATGTCCAGAATCCTCGACTCATCGCTTGCGCCGTCCTCGGCGCTGTCGAGGCGGTCATCATGCAGCGTAAGCGTCGATCCACTCACCGTTTTGCTGCGCATCGCTGACCGTCCATGCACTCCCATCCCGCTCTAGCATCCCGCCTCTGCGCCTACTCGCAGACTCTCGTCCACATCAGCAGCGTGCAGCCTACTCACCTATCTCGCAGTGTCTCTGCGTCGATGACCAGGTAAGCGCCCCCAACATACCTAATAAATCACTTACTAATTTACTGATTCATTTCTCCATCCTCGCACGTCCCGACCTAGATATCCCGCCGCCGACGCCCGATGCGACGAGCAGAACGACCCTATGAGAGGGTCAGCATCCATCCCATGAGCGCACATTGATTTTTACTGACCTACCTCTTTTGATTATCTCCCCAGCGCGCTCTGTCTGCGAGCGCCGCTGCTCGTACTTGCTGTGGCCCTGTCCCCACTGTCAACATCCTGCCGACTCACGGATCGTCTTGGGCAAGGTAAGGCGGTGTTGTTGATGTTTACAGTACCTCTTGGTCGTCTCTTCAACGATGCGCGTCGATCTGCGGGCAACGACGCGAACCATGAACGACGACGACGGCGCCAGGACGTAGATGAGCAGGTGAGCGAGTTTTCACACCAACGTCGAGGACGGCGCACACGTCCTGGGTGAGAAGCAGTTCGGTAAGTCTCCGCCGCTTTCGTATACACTCAGATTCACTCACCACGTTGACCCAGCATCCCGCTTCGCTCTCGTTTGACCGCGACGACGGTGCCGCACGCCCGATGAATGGGTGCACTCTGCACGAAGGGCCGTATGTTGACACTGTGCCGTCGTGCTTTACCATTTTCCTAGCCATGGTTCTCGTCCACGACGCACGTTGCCCTCGATCTCCGTGACTTGCTGCGCCTCGGACGGTGACGAGACGAATGATTCGTCCAGTGACTCGACGAAACAAACGTGAGCATGTCATTATTTCCAAATAAGATGGCCACTTACTGACGCCGTTCGTCCCTAGAGCCCTGCTCTCGGACGGGCTCTGCGCCCTCTCGAATGAGATTGAGCCGACAAGAGGGTGCTAGACGAAAGAAAGGGTAAGTAAGGTGCTTCGTAAACGTATGGATCGCCTTACTGATCGATGTCGTACTCTCTAGCACACGACGCGACGGCGCCGCATCCCGCTCTCTCCATCGGCGCATTCCTCCTGCACCTTCGTGATCGTCGAGGAGGGATAGCCGATCCACTTGGGGGATCTCGTAGACGATGGCTTACGCAGTGAGCGTAAACGAACAGGCCGCGATGCAGGGCTGCGTTGACAAAAAGGTTGGCACGTCGTGACCTTGTTTGTTCGATGAACGCACTCACCACGTCGCAATGTCGTGTAGGCTCTGCCCTCCGTTGACGTTCGAACGTCCTTGGAGTGTGCGCGGGAGATGGAGGCGGCGGTGTTGAATGCAGCCGGTGAGTCTTGAAGGCTGTACCTCTGACGTTGTCGTTGATTCTTTGACAGGTGACCTTGCGCTCGACGACGCCTGCTTGCACGCCGTAGTGCCGTTGCCCTGTTCACGACCGTTTCGTGTCCTTCGGGGACGGCAGAGGCTGATCGAGTGGTCGGCGCGTTTAGAAGGAGGTATGCGAGGGTGAGGTGCTGTCAGTAACGAATGCGGTGAGTGTTTGTCTTTGATTTCATGTGCTGTTACTCACCTATTTCGATGTAGCGTCGTAATCGACGTTTGATTGAGGGTATTCGAGGCGTTGTCGTCGTGCACTAGACGTCTGGTAAGTGTAACTATAAGAGTTGATATCCCTTCTACTCACACGGAATGATTTACTTGCAGGAAACGGACCGCGTCGGCGTTGCGCCGACGTCGATGACCGACGAGGTCTTTGATATAAGGGAGGGGGATGACTAGGCAGAGAGGATGCGGATAGAATGGGTACAGGTGCGTGCGTCTGCGAGTACCTCCCTTCGAATTTGATCATTGCAACTCAACGATCCCGCTACGCCGATCGGGTAGATCTATCGTGGATCGATGGGCTCGCCGTGTCCTAGGACCAGTTCCTCGACGGGTGGGAGCTGATAAGAAACGCGGTGAGTAAGGGATTTGATTTTATTATTGTCCATTGACTGACCTTGTACAGACCCTCGTAGACACATCGCCGTGTTTGTTACGGGTGCGTCATGCTTCGAAGGGACGGCGCTGTTGCTCACGGCGAAGGGAGGGAGGGACAGAGAGGGAGGGAGGGGTGGTGTGCAAGGGAAGGGAAGGGAAGGGGCGTGTGTGTTGGAAGGAAGGGTGCTGCAATCGAGAGTGTGAGTACCCTGGGTGAGTACCCTACCGCGACTACTATTGCTCCGGACATGGTGCGTGAAATCCGAATAACGTGCAATCGAGGCTCGTTGGCCGAAAATTTAACGAGTTTTTCCACAGGATACGGGCATGCGACGCGCGTGTCAGCCTTTGCGCGACACTTGCTGAGTGGGGACGAGGCCAATCGACCTGTCATCTACATCGTATCCTCCGCCCCTGAGCATGTCTTTGCGGATAGCATCGCCTGCGGTGCAAGGTACCGCTTTGCGGAAATAGACCCTGTCATTGTTCAGCCTGTAGCGTGAGTGGTTTTCTCTACGATTCCCTGAAAATCCCCATCCCAGAGGTCGTTCCCTGGAAATCAGCTTCGATATTCGGATTATCAGTTTTATCTAGATTGCGAAACGACCTCTGGGGGATTTTCGGAGGGTCCTTTTTCTCTGCGCAATATCTGCCTTGCTAATGACATCCAACAGGTATCGGGTTGACCGTAGGAAGAGCGTGGAAGTGTTGAAGAAGTTTCTAAGTAAAAAAGAGGAACTGTTAGAGCGTGAACGCAGCTGGCTTCTGGAAGTGCAGGCGCACAGTGTATTGAGTGATGCGGCATTCCTTGGATGGTGAGTTTCCCTTCACTTTACGAGAGCAGGCCGTCAATCATCAGCGTGTGTGAGTTTTACAATGAAATTTGTATTTTGCAAGAATTCATGAAAACCCAAGATATGGCAGCCTGCAGCAATAATGAACGCTAACATATCCACAGTCTGGCCGCACGAGCAGCAGGTCTGCCCTCCGTCCTGATCACCAACTTCTCCTTCGACTCCGTCTACTCCTACCTCTCCACGCCCCTGCGCGACGTCGCGCCCTCTCGCCACCCCGCCCTAGAAGAACACCCCACCTCGGCGATCTTCGACATGATCTCGGACGACCCGATACCGCACGCGGAGCTGGCTCCGCTGGTCGAACAGATCCACGCCGGGTACCGCTGCGCGGACCTCCTCATCCGGCTCCCGGGGCACATACCCTTGCCGTCGTATGAGTGGGTCTATGTGGATATGCGCCAGCTGCGGCTTGATATTTTGGAGTCCCCGAGTGAGCTTGCACTTCTGTCGCGGACCGTGCTGCAGGATGTGTTGTTGGTAGCTTGTTGTAGTAGCGAAATTAATTGGTGTGTGCTTCTAGTGGGCGCCTGTTGGGTTCTTTCAGGCACATTCTGTAATTTTTATGGATTTGAGAAAGTATGCTAGTACATAAAAGGCAATAAAACAGTGCGCCACTCAAATAAAATAGAACTTTTCAACTTCCAACCCTCCCTTTTTTATGTCCGCGCAAGGGTTCTCCCCGCCCGAAGGCCAGGGAGAACACAGACGGGGCACAAGGCCCCGCCAGCAACAGGTTAGTAGAGGGGACTCGGGAGTGAGTTTGCACTGAAACGTGAATTTGCGCACCATGTATTTTGACAGGAGTGAATGGAATCTGTTTAGGTTGTAGCTTGTAAGTCGCGAATAACTCACCAAACTAACCATGTGTGATACCGCTCGACGGACGCCTAAATATAGATTCTGTGTGATTCGATGCCGTGTATGTAAGAAAATATTCAAAGGAAAAGAAATAAGTACACAAACTTACTAATGTCTCCTTTGAATACGCCGCTCGCCTGGAATGAAGGCGAGAAACTGCTGGGTGGAGTGATTTTGCGGACTTTGATGTGTCGTCTCGTCATAATTTTCTTCGAGCATGTGACAGTAGGGTTAAATTTAAAATTTAAACATAGAAATGGTGGGAACACTCACCGTGAATCTGAACTAAAGTTCAGCGGACGGCGATACATAGCATCGAGGCATCTGTGTACTAATTTTAGCACCAAAACACGCATATTGGCAAAACTTAACTTACCGAGGGGTGGTCAGCACCACAGTGCTGACAATGCCCTGTTCATGAGAGAAGTGGTGCTGCTCGCCGCAGGGCTAAAATCTCAGTGCACAGGTGAGTGAATTGATGGTACCAGGTGGTTTTGCAGACGTCAATACATCGTCTCGGGGTAACTGGAGAGCCTGTGTGTAATTTGGAAGTTAGCGCATGCTCATGCTCATACACAGCATCAACAAACACTCACAGGTTATTTATGCGCCCTTTGACTCAATGCCCATCACACCCGGGGTAGTGGGTAGTTCTGCGGATAAAAATACATAGCGTCAAGACATCTGCAGCTCATTTTAGTATAGAACACCTACTATTGAGACAATACTTTAACTCACCAGGTGGGGATCAGCACCGCGAGTGCTGACAATGCCTCATCAACTAGAAGGGTGGCGCCGCTTGCTGTGGGGCAAAAACCTCGGTGCACGGGGCAGGTATTTTGGTGGCAGTGCCCAGTTTGGCGGACGTCGATATATGGTCTCGGAACAACTAGGGGAGCAATGAGAAAATGCGCGCACACTACAACAAGGAGAATTCACAAGAAGCGCACAGCGGGAACACCAAATAAATATGCAATGTGGCAGTTGGCGGATGAAAAATGATGGCGCCAGCGGGATCCCTGGGCGCTTAAATCAGTACACGGCCACACAGAAGGGAGTGCAGACTCACTGCTCACCGGCACCGGTCACTGTTTGTTGCAGATGCAATTAGCATTGGGGCTGGAGGATACATCTCCAGAAGCATCATGGAATTTGACTTGAACAGTGCCAGCAGGCAGATTGCGGGACATTGAAATATGGTGTCGGAACATCTGAGTAACCATGTATTAGAATCCATATGTGAAAATAGAGAAAATACTCACAGCGAGTGGGGGTGGTCAGCACCAAGGGTGCTGACAACAGGCTCATTCACGAGAGGAGTGGTGCTGCTCGCCGCGGGGCAAAAACTTTGGAATAATTGTGTCCGACAACGACAAAAAGGGTGCATGTTGACGTGGTGGGGGGATGGCAGTGCCATTGACAACAGTGCTGTAAATCAATGTCAGGATATGAATGGCATGGAAGTAATCTTTGGAACATACTGGAGAGTGGTTCAGATGAGGACGATGAAGAAGGAGGTTTGACATTGTACAAGCATAACGACACCATAGGGAAAGGATGGGGGATTCGGGAAAAAAATAGCCCCAAAATCCTCTTATACAACCGTTAGCCGAGACTTACATAAAAGCGGAAACCTTAGGTATTTCGGCTTACCGCGCGAACCTGCACTGATCCGCATTGCTGACTTCTCCCCTGTCTCCATGCCCTAGTCGTTCTCTGCATGAGCGCACACAATTCCATGTCAAGAAAGACACCAGGTATAGTGTCATTCATGCACTTTCATTCCAATTTTGCACAGCAGCTTATCTCTTCTAACTTAATGCAGATTTTCAAGAAATACAAACTTCCACAATTGAGGATATCTATGCGCTGGCAAGCGCATACTGGTTTCAAGTATTATACACACACAAAATGCATTTGCGTGTACTGTTAAGTAATAAATATCCAAATATAAGCGCAGCGCACGCGCAATACTCACGGGCGCTTAATTTCTACGGATGAAATGACACTGCTCAGAGGTACAATTTGGAGAGAAACAACACTTTGAATACTCCTTATAGAATTCTTAATGTCTGATAGTATTGGATTAGAGTCGAATATACGAGAATGTACCATGGAATTGCCCAGAATCATGCCAAATCATCCCCATCTCCTCCTGACCCAAATCTTCAATCTACCGCATTACCGCGAACTTCTTTTTTGGTGGACCTGAACTAGGCTGAGAACGTTACTCGGCTACGTAATATCTGTCTAATTTCGGATGTAGTCAACGCGTCGCAGCGCGATGTGTTCCGAGCATTGAGTGGGGAGGTGCGCTGGAGCGCATAAAGCCTATCTCTAAAATAACCTATGCTACGTGTATATAGATGGTATGATAGAGAGCCTCGCATGTGTACAATGTCTGGATGGAGTGCCTCAATGGGCAGAAGATGTCCGAGAGAATGAGTATTCGTGTTCTCGCACATGCTTCCCTCCAATCCCCTCTCCGCGCCGTATTGCAGAAATATGTGTCCTTCTGCACTTGATACCTTAATTAGCGCATAGCTAAGCGAGATACGTAAACGCTAGAAGAGTCTGTAAAGTGCGCTGTGAAGATGCGAGGCTGCGCGTTTGTCAACAGTAGATATCCATTCTGAATGCGCCATCGCGAGTATCCTCCAATTAACGTCATTTTGCAGTGTTTTAAACCAATCTATCTATTGGGTATTCAAATATACAATAGATCTACACCTGAAGCAAAGAGAGAGTTGCGGAAGGATGGCGCAAATTTGCTCGCACCATCATCATCTCCTCCTCACCTCATTCTCCAATGTTCCTCGGACCTCAATACCGCGCATTTCCTCTTCTGTGCCTGCACTAGGCTCTCGGCCATACTCGGCTATGTAATATGCATCTAATTTTGGCTACAGCATATGCGTCGCAACGCGTTGCGTGCGGAGCGTTGAGAGAACGTCAAACAGTGCGCATAGCAGGTATCTCTTCAATAACGCGCAATAAACATATCAACCCAGCGCACAAAAAAAATGCTACATATCAGTAGTATACGTGTCTTGGCCTGGAGCACCATTAGCACTTGGGAAATGAGCGAGCGAATGAAGACTCATCCACTCCACTGCACGCTTCCCCCGATCCCCCTTCCGAGGCGCATTGCACAAATCTGCGTCTTTCCACAGTTCGGACATCTACTAGTGCATAAATAAGCGAGCCACGTAACCACTAGAAGGTTTTGTAAATTGCGCTGTGAAGATGCGAGGCTGCGCGTCCGTGCTGAAGAGATATCCGTTCCGAGTACGCCATTGCACGCACTGGCCAATTCACGTCGTTTAACAGCATTTTCAAACAGTCTATGTATTAGATCCTCTAGTATACAGTACCTATATGTAGATGTACCCCAGACTCAGAGAGAAATGTGGGCAAGGACGACGCAAATCGTGTGCGAGCATCAAGCCCACACATCTCCCGACCCTTCTCTCCGTTCCCTCGTCCGTTTCGCTCTCCCAAAAAACGCACCCTTTTCTCTATTGAAACCCACGCTAGTGTATATTTAGCCGAGCAACGTAAGGTCTAGAAGACCTCCACTAGTGCGCGCTGAAAGATGGAAGCTTGCGCGTCCATCCACTGCCACACGTCGTTTGCACGCACTTAGTGGAATACTCCTGTTTCCAACTGGCATCCGAGGGCCTGGAGTGTATCAGGGTGTCGTTGGAGTGTATTTCGGCGTGTGATAGAGGGGTCGAATATGGGGATCGGGGAGGTACGTTTGCGAGAGCGTTGAAAACTGAGAAAGAGGAGAACTGGAAGAAATGTCGATTACCGTTGAATACAGCGATTTCCTGAGTTGAAATTTTAATTATACTGCGTGAAATTTACTTGGTCATATAGCTAATACTGTAAGTAAGACCCTCAGCACAATTGGGGGAGGTGCAATTGAGGAACGGAGGCGGACGAGCGGACGAACGGACTCGCTCGCTTAACATCAGTCTATTTCCGAGATCTCATTTCCGCTACGCCTACGCAACCGAATTCCTCTGACGGACCACGCTAATATGTAAAACGATGTCATTGGCTACCTGCTACACACTGGCAATGCCGTACATACTGGATAGTTGTATAAAGAGGAGCGCATCTGGTCCTCTGTCCATCATTCCCTTCCATCGTCTTCACTCCTCTCCTCTCTCCTCTCCTCCTCTCTCCTGCTCGTCATCGTCTCTCTCCATGGGAGGGTGTCCGGCACTTCGACACATCGCTTGCGCCGTCCTCGGCACTGTCGAGGCGGTCATCCTGCAGCGTAAGTGTCGATCTCTCACCATTTCGCTGCGCATCGCTGACTATGCATGCACCCCCCATCCCGCTCTAGCATCCCACCTCTGCGCTACTCGCAGACTCTCGTCCTCGTCGGCAGCGCACATCCTCCTCACCTATCTCGCAGTGTCTCTGCGTCGATGACCAGGTAAGCGCCCCAACATACCTAATAAATCACTTACTAATTCACTGATTCATTTCTCCATCCTCGCACGTCCCTACCTAGATATCCCGCCGCCGACGCCCGATGCGACGAGCAGAACGACCCTATGAGAGGGTAAGCATCCATCCCATGAGCGCACATTGATTTTTACTGACCTACCTCTTTTGATTATCTCCCCAGCGCGCTTTGTCTGCGAGCGCCGCTGCTCGTACTTGCTGTGGCCCTGTCCCTACTGTCAACATCCTGCCGACTCACGGATCGTCTTGGGCAAGGTAAGGCGGTGTTGTTGATGTTTACAGTACCTCTTGGTCGTCTCTTCGACGATGCGCGTCGATCTGCGGGCAATGACGCGAACCATGAACGACGACGACGGCGCCAGGACGTAGACCAGCAGGTGAGTGAGTTGGCTCCACCCCACAGCTCGTGAATACCAACGTCGAGGACGGCGCACACGTCCTGGATGAGAAGCAGCTCGGTAAGTCGCTGCCGCTTTCGTATACAGTCAATTTCACTCACCACGTTTACCCAGCATCCCGCTTCGCTCTCGTTTGACCACGCCGCCGCCGCCGCCGCCGCATGCATGGCCGTACGTCTAAACGGTGCCGGCGTGCTTTACCATCTTCCTAGCCATCGTCTTCGTCCACGACGCACGTTGCCCTCGATCTCCGTGACTTGCTGCGCCTCGGACGGTGACGAGACGAATGATTCGTCCAGTGACTAGACGAAACAAACGTGAGCATGCCTTTATTTACAAATCAAAGATCCACTTACTGACGCCGCTCGTCCCTAGAGCCCTGCTCTCGGACGGGCTCTGTGCTCTTTCAACCGAGATGGAGATAACGAGAGGATGCTAGACGAAGGAAAGGGTGAGTAAGGTGCGTCGTAAACGTATGGATCGCCTTACTGATCGATATCATGCTCTCTAGCACACGACGCGACGGCGCCGCATCCCTCCCTCTCCATCGGCGCATTCCTCCTGCACGCCGTATGTCGTCTTCGTGATCGTTGAGGAGGGATAGCCGATCCACTTGGGGGATCTCGTAGACGATGGCTTACGCAGTGGGCGTAAACGGACAGGCCGCGATGCAGGGCTGCATTGACAAAAAGGTAAGCTGGCACGTCGTGACCTTGAACGCACTCACCACGTTGCAATGTCGTGTAGGCTCTGCCCTCCGTCGACGTACGAACGTCTTCGGAGTGTGCGCGGGAGATGGAGGCGGCGGTGTTGAACGCAGCCGGTGAGTCTTGACGGCTGTATCTTCGCTGACGTCGTTGCTGATTCCTTGACAGGTGACCTTGCGCTCGACGACGGCTGCTGCTGCCCTGTTCACGACCGTTTCGTGTCCGTCGGGGATGGCAGAGGCTGATCGAGTGGTCGGCGCGTTTGGAAGGACGTATGCGAGGGTGAGGTGCTGTCAGTCACGAACGCAGTGAGTGTTTGTCTTTGATTTCATGTGCTGTTACTCACCTATTTCGATGTAGCATCGTAATCGATGTTTGATTGAGGGTATTCGAGACGTTGTCGTCGTGCACTGGACGTCTGGTAAGTGTAACTATAAGAGTTGATATCCCTTCTACTCACACGGAATGATTTACTTGCAGGAAACGGACCGCGTCGCCGTTGCGCCGACGTCGATGACCGACGAGGTCTTTAAGACGAGGGAGGGGGATGACTAGGCAGAGAGGATGCGGATAGAGTGGGTACAGGTGCGTGCGTGTGCGAGTACCTCCCTTCGGGTTTGATCATTGCAACTCACTGATCCCGCTACGCCGATCGGGTTGATCTATCGTGGATCGATGGGCTCGCTGTTTCCTAGGACCACGAGATGGGGCTGATAAGAATGAAACGCGGTGAGTTAGGGATTGGATTGTATTATTATCCACTGACTGACTAGACGCATCGCCGTGTTTGTTACGGGTGCGTCATGCTTCGAAGGGACGGCGCTGTTGCTCACGGCGAAGGGAGGGAGGGACAGAGAGGGAGGGAGGGGTGGTGTGCAAGGGAAGGGAAGGAAGGGGCATGTGTGCTGGAAGGAAGGGTGCTGCAATCGAGAGTGTGAGTACCCTGGGTGTGTCTTGAAGTGAGTACCCTACCGCGATCCGAGTGAAGTTTGCGCATCAACTGACATCCCTCTGTTAGATATCTCTCCCATATCGGGCATATCTGCGTCGCTCGACGCGACGTCATCGTCTCTGCATGTGCGCGGCGCTGTCATCAACAACCACGGGAGGGAGGTGTTTGAAGGGAGGGCAGGCAAGGACGGGCGTGCTTTGTGGAGGGAGGGCGATCGGACGAGAGCCAATCAGAGGCCCCTGGCGAGGAGAGAGACGCAGGAGGGAGCCAATCAGGTGCGTGGCCATTGAGAGATCTTGAAGAGGCGCGGAGGACACGTCGGAGAGGCGTTGCAGCGGACAGGGTGCGTGAAGGAAAGTGGCATACGGGCCGGGCTAGGTTAGGGTTTAGTGCAAGCCGTCAGCATGCCGTTGCAATCGACCGCCGTCCATCGATGCCTTATAACCACCACCCATTACCCTCCTCTTCTTCATCGCCCTGCCGTTCATTCTGTTCGCCCTCGATACCCACAAATGGCCCGCCGTCCGCTCTGCCTGGCCTACTATTGCTCCGGACACGGTGCGTGCAATCCGAATAACGTGCAATCGAGGCTCGTTGGCCGAAAATTTAACGAGTTTTTCCACAGGATACGGGCATGCGACGCGCGTGTCAGCCTTTGCGCGACACTTGCTGAGTGGGGACGAGGCCAATCGACCTGTCATCTACATCGTATCCTCCGCCCCTGAGCATGTCTTTGCGGATAGCATCGCCTGCGGTGCAAGGTACCGCTTTGCGGAAATAGACCCTGTCATCGTTCAGCCTTTGGCGTGAGTGGTTTTATGTGTGTATAACTTACTCTTCTAATCATCCAACAGGTATCGCGTCGACCGCAGAAAGAGCGTGGAAGTCCTGAAAAAGTTCTTAAGCAAAAAAGAGGATCTGTTAGAGCGGGAACAAATGGCTTCTGGAAGTGCAGGCACACAGTGTTTTGAGCGATGCGGCATTCCTTGGATGGTGAGTTTCCTATCAATTTATTACAGAGGACTGTCAATTATCTACGAGCTGGCGGTTGGGCTGGCGCCGATCAGCAAACTCTGGGATTTCCGGCACAAACGACGCTGTACGTTGGTATGAAGCGCTACTCACTATGTAGCGCTCCATAGCGCCCGTAGTGCACTAGCATGGAGCACCAGGCAGCGAAACTAGTGTTCCTAGAGTTTGCTGATCAGTGTGGGTTTACAATGAAAATTGTATTCTACAACTTATCAGCAAACTCTGGAATTTCAGACACAAAATGACGGCATATCTTGTTATACATATAGCGCTAGGGAGCACAGTGCTACATAGCACTAGCGGCTCTCATAATGCACTAGCATGGGTTCTTGTGTTTATAGCACTTCCAAGTGCTGGGCAGCGAAAATAGCGTTCCCAGAGTTTGCTGATTGGCAAGAATTCATGAAAACATGAAATTGATGGTCTACACGAAATGACCATCTAACGCTAACCTCTCCACCACAGTCTGGCCGCGCGAGCAGCAGGTCTGCCCTCCGTCCTGATCACCAACTTCTCCTTTGACTCCGTCTACTCCTACCTCTCCACGCCCCTGCGCGACGTCGCCCCGTCTCGCCACCCCGCGCTCGAAGAACACCCCACCTCGGCGATCTTCGACATGATCTCGGACGACCCGATACCGCACGCGGAGCTGGCTCCGCTGGTCGAACAGATCCACGCCGGGTACCGCTGCGCGGACCTCCTCATCCGGCTCCCGGGGCACATACCCTTGCCGTTGTATGAGTGGGTCCATGTGGATATGCGCCAGCTGCGCTTGATATGTTGGAGTCCCCGAGTGAGCTTGCACTTCTGCCGTGGACCATGCTGCAGGATGTGTTGTTGGTAGCTTGTTGTGTAGTGAATTAATTGCTGTGTGCTTCTAGTGGGCGCCTGTTGGCTTCTTTCAGGCACATTCTGTAAATTTTATGGATTTGAGAAAGTATGGCTAGTACATAAAAGGCAATAAAACAGTGCGCCACTCAAATAAAATAGAACTTTTCAACTTCCAACCCTCTCCTTTTTTATGTCCGCGCAAGGGTTCTCCCCGCCCGAAGGCCAGGGAGAACACAGACGGGGCACAAGGCCCCGCCAACAGGTTAGTAGAGGGACTCGGGAGTGAGTTTGCACTGAAACGTGAATTTGCGCACCATGTATTTTGACAGGAGTGAATGGAATCTGTTAGGTTGTAGCTTGTAATCGCGAATAACTCACCAAACTAACCATGTGTGATACCGCTCGACGGACGCCTAAATATAGATTCTGTGTGATTCGATGCCGTGTATGTAAGAAAATATTCAAAGGAAAGAAATAAGTAACAAACTTACTAATGTCTCCTTTGAATACGCGCTCGCCTGGAATGAGGCGAGAAACTGCTGGGTGGAGTGATTTTGCGGACTTTGATGTGTCGTCTCGTCATTATATCTTCTCGAGCATGTGACAGTAGGGTTAAATTTAAATTTAAACATAGAAATGGTGGGAACACTCACCGTGAATCTGAACTAAAGTTCAGCGGACGGCGATACATAGCATCGAGGCATCTGTGTACTAATTTTAGCACCAAAAACGCATATTGGCAAAACTTAACTTACCGGGGTGGTCAGCACCACGGTGCCGACAGCGGCATGTTCATGAGAGAAGTGGTGCTGCTCGCTGCAGGGCTAAAATCTCAGTGCACAGGTGAGTGAATTGATGGTACCAGGTGGTTTTGCAGACGTCAATACATCGTCTCGGGGTAACTGGAGAGCCTGTGTGTATTTGGAAGTTTAGCGCATGCTCATGCTCATACAGCATCAACAAACACTCACAGGTTATTTATGCGCCCTTTGACTCAATGCCCATCACACCGGGTAGTGGGTAGTTCTGCGGATAAAAATACATAGCGTCAAGAATCTGCAGCTCATTTTAGTATAGAACACTACTATGAGACAATACTTTAACTCACCAGGTGGGGATCAGCACGCGAGTGCTGACAATGCCTCATCAACTAGAAGGGTGGCGCCGCTGCTGTGGGGCAAAAACCGGTGCACGGGCAGGTATTTTGGTGGCAGTGCCCAGTTTGGCGGACGTCGATATATGGTCTCGGAACAACTAGGGGAGCAATGAGAAAATGCGCGCACACTACAACAAGGAGAATTCACAAGAAGCGCACAGCGGGAACACCAAATAAATATGCAATGTGGCAGTTGGCGGATGAAAAGATGGCGCCGCGGATCCCTGGGCGCTTAAATCAGTACACGGCCACACAGAAGGGAGCGCAGACTCACTGCTCACTGGCACCGGTCATGTTTGTTGCAGATGCAATTCGCATTGGGCTGAGCATACATCTCCAGAAGCATCATGGAATTTGACTTGAACAGTGCCAGCAGGCAGATTGCGGGACATTGAAATATGGTGTCGGAACATCTGAGCAACCATGTATTAGAATCCATATGTGAAAATAGAGAAAATACTCACAGCGAGTGGGGGTGGTCAGCACCAAGGGTGCTGACAACAGGCTCATTCACGAGAGGAGTGGTGCCGCTCGCCGCGGGGCAAAAACTTTGAATAATTGTGTCCGACAACGACAAAAAGGGTGCATATTGACGTGGTGGGGGATGACAGTGCCATTGACAACAGTGCTGTAAATCAATGTCAGGATATGAATGGCATGGAAGTAACCTTTGGAACATACTGGAGAGTGGTTCAGATGAGGACGATGAAGAAGGAGAAGGTTTGACATTGTACGAGCATAACGACACCATAGGGAAAGGATGGGGGATTCGGGAAAAATAGCCCCAAAATCCTCTTATACAACTGTTAGCCGAGACTTACATAAAAGCGGAAACCTTAGGTATTTCGGCTTACCGCGCGAACCTGCACTGATCCGCATTGCTGACTTCTCCCCTGTCTCCATGCCCTAGTCGTTCTCTGCATTAGCGCACACAATTCCATGTCAAGAAAGATGCCAGGTATAGTGTCATTCATGCACTTTCATTCCAATTTTGCACAGCAGCTTATCTCTTCTAACTTAATGCAGATTTTCAAGAAATACAAACTTCCACAATTGAGGATATCTATGCGCTGGCAAGCATACTGGTTTCAAGTATTATACACACACAAAATGCATTTGCGTGTACTGTTAAGTAATAAATATCCAAATATAAGCGCAGCGCACGCGCAATACCACGGGCGCTTAATTTCTACGGATGAAATGACACTGCTCAGAGGTACAATTTGGAGAGAAACAACACTTTGAATACTCCTTATAGAATTCTTAATGTCTGATAGTATTGGATTAGAGTCGAATATACGAGAATGTACCATGGAATTGCCAGAATCATGCCAAATCATCCCCATCTCCTCCTGACCCAAATCTTCAATCTACCGCATTACCGCGACTTCTTTTTTGGTGGACCTGAACTAGGCTGAGAACGTTACTCGGCTACGTAATATCTGTCTAATTTCGGATCTAGTCAACGCGTCGCAGCGCGATGTGTTCCGAGCATTGAGTGGGGAGGTGCGCCGGAGCGCATAAAGCCTATCTCTAAAATAACCTATGCTACGTGTATATAGATGGTATGATAGAGAGCCTCGCATGTGTACAATGTCTGGATGGAGTGCCTCAATGGGCAGAAGATGTCCGAGAGAATGAGTATTCGTGTTCTCGCACATGCTTCCCTCCAATCCCCTCTCGCGCCGTATTGCAGAAATATGTGTCCTTCTGCACTTGATACCTTAATTAGCGCATAGCTAAGCGAGATACGTAAACGCTAGAAGAGTCTGTAAAGTGCGCTGTGAAGATGCGAGGCTGCGCGTTCGTCAACAGTAGATATCCATTCTGAATGCGCCATCGCGAGTATCCTCCAATTAACGTCGTTTTGCAGTGTTTTAAACCAATCTATCTATTGGGTATTCAAATATACAATAGATCTACACCTGAAGCAAAGAGAGAGTTGCGGAAGGATGGCGCAAATTTGCTCGCACCATCATCATCTCCTCCTCACCTCATTCTCCAATGTTCCTCGGACCTCAATACCGCGCATTTCCTCTTCTGTGCCTGCACTAGGCTCTCGGCCATACTCGGCTATGTAATATGCATCTAATTTTGGCTACAGCATATGCGTCGCAACGCGTTGCGTGCGGAGCGTTGAGAGAACGTCAAACAGTGCGCATAGCAAGTATCTCTTCAATAACGCGCAATAAACATATCAACCCAGCGCACAAAAGGATGCTACATATTAGTAGTATACGTGTCTTGGCCTGGAGCACCGTTAGCACTTGGGAAATGAGCGAGCGAATGAAGACTCATCCACTCCACTCCACGCTTCCCCCGATCCCCCTTCCGAGGCGCATTGCACAAATCTGCGTCTTTCCACAGTTCGGACATCTACTAGTGCATAAATAAGCGAGACACGTAACCACTAGAAGGTCTTGTAAATTGCGCTGTGAAGATGCGAGGCTGCGCGTCCGTGCTGAAGAGATATCCGTTCCGAGTACGCCATTGCACGCACTGGCCAATTCACGTCGTTTAACAGCATTTTCAAACAGTCTATGTATTAGATCCTCTAGTATACAGTACCTATATGTAGATGTACCCCAGACTCAGAGAGAAATGTGGGCAAGGACGACGCAAATCGTGTGCGAGCATCAAGCCCACACATCTCCCGACCCTTCTCTCCGTTCCCTCGTCCGTTTCGCTCTCCCAAAAAACGCACCCTTTTCTCTATTGAAACCCACGCTAGTGTATATTTAGCCGAGCAACGTAAGGTCTAGAAGACCTCCACTAGTGCGCGCTGAAAGATGGAAGCTTGCGCGTCCATCCACTGCCACACGTCGTTTGCACGCACTTAGTGGAATACTCCTGTTTCCAACTGGCATCCGAGGGCCTGGAGTGTATCAGGGTGTCGTTGGAGTGTATTTCGGCGTGTGATAGAGGGTCGAATATGGGGATCGGGGGGTGCGTTTGCGAGAGCGTTGAAAACTGAGAAAGAGGAGAACTGGAAGAAACGTCGATTACCGTTGAATACAGCGATTTCCTGAGTTGAAATTTTAATTATACTGCGTGAAATTTACTTGGTCATGTAGCTAATACTGTAAGTAAGACCCTCAGCAAATTGGGGGAGGTGCAATTGAGAACGGAGGCGGACGAGCGGACGAACGGACTCGCTCGCTTAACATCAGTCTATTTCCGAGATCTCATTTCCGCTACGCCTACGCAACCGAATTCCTCTGACGGACCACGCTAATATGTAAAACGATGTCATTGGCTACCTGCTACACACTGGCAATGCCGTACATACTGGATAGTTGTATAAAGAGGCGCATCTGCTCCTCTGTCCATCATTCCCTTCCATCGTCTTCACTCCTCTCCTCTCTCCTCTCCTCCTCTCTCCTGCTCGTCATCGTCTCTCTCCATGGGAGGTGTCCAGACTCGACTCATCGCTTGCGCGTCCTCGTCCTCGCGCTGTCGAGGCGGTCATCCTGCAGCGTAAGTGTCGATCTCTCACCATTTCGCTGCGCATCGCTGACTATGCATGCCCATCCCGCTCTAGCATCCCGCCTCTGCGCTACTCGCAGACTCTCGTCCTCGTCGGCAGCGCACATCTCCTCACCTATCTCGCAGTGTCTCTGCGCGATGCCAGGTGAGCGCCCTAAGCGCCCAACATACCTAATAAATCACTTACTAATTCACTGATTCATTTCTCCATCCTCGCACGTCCCTACCTAGATATCCCGCCGCCGACGCCCGATGCGACGAGCAGAACGACCCTATGAGAGGGTAGCATCCATCCCATGAGCGCACATTGATTTTTACTGACCTACCTCTTTTGATTATCTCCCCAGCGCGCTCTGTCTGCGAGCGCCGCTGCTCGTACTTGCTGTGGCCCTGTCCCCACTGTCAACATCCTGCCGACTCACGGATCGTCTTGGGCAAGGTAAGGCGGTGTTGTTGATGTTTACAGTACCTCTTGGTCGTCTCTTCGACGATGCGCGTCGATCTGCGGGCAACGACGCGAACCATGAACGACGACGACGGCGCCAGGACGTAGACAGCAGGTGAGCGAGTTTTCACACACAACGTCGAGGACGGCGCACACGTCCTGGGTGAGAAGCAGTTCGGTAAGTCGCCGCCGCTTTCGTATACACTCAGATTCACTCACCACGTTTACCCAGCATCCCGCTTCGCTCTCGTTTGACCGCGACGCCCGCGCGCCGATGAATGGTGCACTCTGCACGAAGGGCCGTATGTTGTGCGGTCGTGCTTTACCATTTTCCTAGCCATCGTCTCGTCCACGACGCACGTTGCCCTCGATCTCCGTGACTTGCTGCGCCTCGGACGGTGACGAGACGAATGATTCGTCCAGTGACTAGACGAAACAAAAGTGAGCATGCCTTTATTTACAAATCAAAGATCCACTTACTGACGCCGCTCGTCCCTAGAGCCCTGCTCTCGGACGGGCTCTGTGCTCTTTCAACCGAGATGGAGCCAACGAGAGGATGCTAGACGAAGGAAAGGGTGAGTAAGGTGCGTCGTAAACATATGGATCAACTTACTGATCGATATCATGCTCTAGCACACGACGCGACGCCGACGCATCCCTCCCTCTCCATCGGCGCATTCCTCCGGCACGCCGCATGTCGTCTTCGTGATCGTTGAGGAGGGATAGCCGGTCCACTTGGGGGATCTCGTAGACGATGGCTTACGCGGTGGGCGTAAACAGACAGGCCGCGATGCAGGGCTGCATTGACAAAAAGGTAAGCTGGCACGTCGTGACCTTGAACGCACTCACCACGTTGCATCGTCGTGTAGGCTCTGCCCTCCGTTGACGTACGAACGTCCTTGGAGTGTGCGCGGGAGATGGAAGCGGCGGTGTTGAACGCAGCCGGTGAGTCTTGACGGCTGTATCTTCGCTGACGTCGTTGCTGATTCCTTGACAGGTGACCTTGCGCTCGACGACGGCTGCTGCTGCCCTGTTCACGACCGTTTCGTGTCCGTCGGGGATGGCAGAGGCTGATCGAGTGGTCGGCGCGTTTGGAAGGACGTATGCGAGGGTGAGGTGCTGTCAGTCACGAACGCAGTGAGTGTTTGTCTTTGATTTCATGTGCTGTTACTCACCTATTTCGATGTAGCGTCGTAATCGATGTTTGATTGAGGGTATTCGAGGCGTTGTCATCGTGCACTGGACGTCTGGTAAGTGTAACTATAAGAGTTGATATCCCTTCTACTCACACGGAATGATTTACTTGCAGGAAACGGACCGCGTCGCCGTTGCGCCGACGTCGATGACCGACGAGGTCTTTTAGACGAGGGAGGGGGATGACTAGATACAGAGGAAGTGGATAGAGTGGTGAGTACCTCCCTTCGGGTTTGATCATTGCAACTCGCTGATCCCGCTATGCCGATGGTGTAGATCTATCGTCGATCGATGCGCTCGCTGTTTCCTAGGACCACGAGGTGGGGCTGATAAGAACGAAACGCGGTGAGTAAGGGATTGGATTGTATTATTATCCACTGACTGACCGTGTACAGGCCCTCGTAGACGCATCGCCGTGTTTGTTACGGGTGCGTCATGCTTCGAAGGGACGGCGCTGTTGCTCACGGCGAAGGGAGGGAGGGACAGAGAGGGAGGGAGGGGTGGTGTGCAAGGGAAGGGAAGGGAAGGGGCGTGTGTGCTGGAAGGAAGGGTGCTGCAATCGAGAGTGTGAGTACCCTGGGTGTGTCTTGAAGTGAGTACCCTACCGCGATCCGAGTGAAGTTTGCGCATTAACTGACATCCCTCGGTTAGATATCGGGCATATCTGCGTCGCTCGACGCGACGTCATCGTCTCTGCGTGTGCGTGGCGCTGTCACCAACAACCACGGGAGGGAGGTGTTGGAAGAGAGGGCAGGCAAGGACGGGCGTGCTTTGTGGAGGGAGGGCGATCGGACGAGAGCCAATCAGAGGCCCCTGGCGAGGAGAGAGACGCAGGAGGGAGCCAATCAGCTGCGTGGCCATTGAGAGATCTTGAAGAGGCGCCGAGGACACGTTGGAGAGGCGTTGCAGCGGACAGGGTGCTTGAAGGAAAGTGGCATACGGGCCGGGCTAGGTTAGGGTTTAGTGCAAGCCGTCAGCATGCCGTTGCAATCGACCGCCGTCCATCGATGCCTTATAACCACCACCCATTACCCTCCTCTTCTTCATCGCCCTGCCGTTCATTCTGTTCGCCCTCGATACCCACAAATGGCCCGCCGTCCGCTCTGCCTGGCCTACTATTGCTCCGGACACGGTGCGTGAAATCCGAATAACGTGCAATCGAGGCTCGTTGGCCGAAAATTTAACGAGTTTTTCCACAGGATACGGGCATGCGACGCGCGTGTCAGCCTTTGCGCGACACTTGCTGAGTGGGGACGAGGCCAATCGACCTGTCATCTACATCGTATCCTCCGCCCCTGAGCATGTCTTTGCGGATAGCATCGCCTGCGGTGCAAGGTACCGCTTTGCGGAAATAGACCCTGTCATCGTTCAGCCTTTGGCGTGAGTGGTTTTATGTGTGTATAACTTACTCTTCTAATCATCCAACAGGTATCGCGTCGACCGCAGAAAGAGCGTGGAAGTCCTGAAAAAGTTCTTAAGCAAAAAAGAGGATCTGTTAGAGCGGGAACGGAAATGGCTTCTGGAAGTGCAGGCACACAGTGTTTTGAGCGATGCGGCATTCCTTGGATGGTGAGTTTCCTATCAATTTATTACAGAGGACTGTCAATTATCTACGAGCTGGCGGTTGGGCTGGCGCCGATCAGCAAACTCTGGGATTCCGGCACAAACGACGCTGTACGTTGGTATGAAGCGCTACTCACTATGTAGCGCTCCATAGCGCCCGTAGTGCACTAGCATGGAGCACCAGGCAGCGAAACTAGTGTTCCTAGAGTTTGCTGATCAGTGTGGGTTTACAATGAAAATTGTATTCTACAACTTATCAGCAAACTCTGGAATTTCAGACACAAAAATGACGGCATATCTTGTTATACATATAGCGCTAGGGAGCACAGTGCTACATAGCATTCCACTAGCGGCTCATAATGCACTAGCATGGGTTCTTGTGTTTATAGCACTTCCAAGTGCTGGGCAGCGAAAATAGCGTTCCCAGAGTTTGCTGATTGGCAAGAATTCATGAAAACATGAAATTGATGGTCTACAACGAAATGACCATCTAACGCTAACCTCTCCACCACAGTCTGGCCGCGCGAGCAGCAGGTCTGCCCTCCGTCCTGATCACCAACTTCTCCTTTGACTCCGTCTACTCCTACCTCTCCACACCCCTCGCGACGTCGCCCCGTCTCGCCACCCCGCGCTCGAAGAACACCCCACCTCGGCGATCTTCGACATGATCTCGGACGACCCGATACCGCACGCGGAGCTGGCTCCGCTGGTCGAACAGATCCACGCCGGGTACCGCTGCGCGGACCTCCTCATCCGGCTCCGGGGCACATACCCTTGCCGTTGTATGAGTGGGTCCATGTGGATATGCGCCAGCTGCAGCTTGATATTTTGGAGTCCCCGAGTGAGCTTGCACTTCTGCCGTGGACCGTGCTGCAGGATGTGTTGTTGGTAGCTTGTTGTAGTAGTGAAATTAATTGCTGTGTGCTTCTAGTGGGCGCCTGTTGGCTTCTTTCAGGCACATTCTGTAAATTTTATGGATTTGAGAAAGTATGCTAGTACATAAAAGGCAATAAAAGTGTGCGCCACATCGAATGAAATACAACTTTTCAACTTCCAACCCTCTCCTTTTTATGTCCGCGCAAGGGTTCTCCCCGCCCGAAGGCCAGGGAGAACACAGACGGGGCACATGGCCCCGCCAGCAACAGGTTAGTACAAAAAACAGGGAGGGGAGTGACGGGAAGCAGGAGTCCGTGTGGATGGAGTCTGCGTAGCTTTTTTTGTAAGTCGTGATTGAGGCTTAAGAATGTGAATAACTCACCAACCTGGCCATGCGCGATGCGGCCTAAATATAGATTTTGTGCGATTCAACGCCGTATGAGCAAATATTCGAGGGCAAAGAAATAAGTACAAGAACTTACTAATGTCTCCTTTGAATACACTGCTCACCTGGAGTGCAGGCGAGAAAGTGATGGGCAGATTGATTTTGCGGACATTGATGCATTATATCCTCTAGAGACAGTAGGGTTAAATTTGAAATTTAAATAGTGGGAACACTCACCATGAACTAAAGTTCGGCGGACGACAATACATAGTGTCGAGGCATCTGTGTACTAATTTTAGCACCAAAACACGCATATTGGCAAAACTTAACTTACCGAGGGGCGGTCAGCACCACGGTGCTGACAATGCCCTGTTCTCGCTGCAGGGCTAAAATCTCAGTGCACAGGTGAGTGAATTGATGGTACCAGGTGGTTTTGCAGACGTCAATACATCGTCTCGAGGTAACTGGAGAGCCTGTGTGTAATTTGGAAGTTAGTGCATGCTCAGCATCAACAAACACTCACAGGTTATCAATGCCCATCACACCCGGGGTAGTGGGTAGTTCTGCAGATAAAAATACATAGCGTCAAGACATCTGCAGCTCATTTTAGTATAGAACACCTACTATTGAGACAATACTTTAACTCACCAGGTGGGGATCAGCACCCGCGGTGCTGACAATGCCTCATCAACTAAAAGGGTGGCACCGCTCGCCGCGAGGCAAAAATCTCGGTGCACGGAGCCGGTATTTTGGTGGCAGTGCCCAGTTTGGCGGACGTTGATATATGGTCTCGGAACAACTAGGGGAGCAATGAGAAAATGCGCGCACACTACAACAAGGAGAATTCACAAGAAGCGCACAGCGGGAACACCAAATAAATTTGCGACGTGGCAGTGCCAGCGGGTAGTTGGCGGATGAAAAACAATGGCGCCGGGATCCCTGGGCGCTTAAATCAGTACACGGCCACACAGAATGGGAGCGCAGACTCACTACTCACTGGCATCGGTCATTGTTTGTTGTGGATGCAATTCACATTGCGGCTCGAGCATACATCTCCGGAAGCATCATGGAATTTGGCTTGAGCAGTGCCAGCAGGCAGATTGCGGG
This sequence comes from Pholiota adiposa, assembly GCA_009935795.1. Classification (NCBI taxonomy): domain Eukaryota; kingdom Fungi; phylum Basidiomycota; class Agaricomycetes; order Agaricales; family Strophariaceae; genus Pholiota; species Pholiota adiposa. The sequence continues at coordinate 39,675 of QEYC01000170.1, read as the reverse complement.
ACATTGAAATATGGTGTCGGAACATCTGAGCAACCATGTATTAGAATCCATATGTGAAAATAGAGAAAATACTCACAGCGAGTGGGGGTGGTCAGCACCAAGGGTGCTGACAACAGGCTCATTCGCGAGAGGAGTGGTGCCGCTCGCCGCGGGGCAAAAACTTTGGAATAATTGTGTCCGACAACGACAAAAAGGGTGCATGTTGACGTGGTGGGGGATGACAGTGCCATTGACAACAGTGCTGTAAATCAATGTCAGGATATGAATGGCATGGAAGTAACCTTTGGAACATACTGGAGTGGTTCAGATGAGGACGATGAAGAAGGAGGTTTGACATCGTACAAGCATAACGACACCATAGGGAAAGGATGGGGGATTCGGGAAAAAAATAGCCCCAAAATCCTCTTATACAACCGTTAGCCGAGACTTACATAAAAGCGGAAACCTTAGGTATTTCGGCTTACCGCGCGAACCTGCACTGATCCGCACTGCTGACTTCTCCCTGTCTCCATGCCCTAGTCGTTCTCTGCATTAGCACACACAATTCCATGTCGAGAAAGACGCCAGGTATAGCGTCACTCATGCACTTTCATTCCAATTTTACAGTACAGCTTGTATCTTCTAATTTAATGCAGATTTTCAAGAAATACAAATTTCCACAATTGAGGATATCTATGCGCTGGCAAGCGCATACTGGTTTCAAGTATTATACACACACAAAATGCATTTGCGTGTACTGTTAAGTAATAAATATCCAAATATAAGCGCAGCGCACGCGCAATACCCACGGGCGCTTAATTTCTACGGATGAAATGACACCGCTCAGAGGTACAATTTGGAGAGAAACAACACTTTGAATACTCCTTATAGAATTCTTAATGTCTGGTAGTATTGGATTAGAGTTGAATATACGAGAATGTACCATGGAATTGCCCAGAATCATGCCAAATCATCCCCATCTCCTCCTGACCCGAATCTTCAATCTACTGCCGTATCGCGCACCTCTTTTTTGGGGGACATGAACTAGTCTGAGAACATTACTCGGCTACATAATATCTGTCTAATTTTGGATCTAGTCAATGTGTCGCAGCGCGATGTGTTCCGAGCATTGAATGGGAAGGTGCGCCGGAGCGCATAAAGCCTATCTCTAAAATAACCTACTCTACGTGTACAGAGAGTGTATGATACAGTTTCCAGCATGTGCATAATGTTAGGATGGAGTGCCTCAATGGGCAGAAGATGTCCGAGAGAATGAGTATTCGTGTTCTCGCACATGCTTCCCTCCAATCCCCTCTCCGCGCCGTATTGCAGAAATATGTGTCCTTCTGCACTTGATACCTTAATTAGCGCATAGCTAAGCGAGATACGTAAACGCTAGAAGAGTCTGTAAAGTGCGCTGTGAAGATGCGAGGCTGCGCGTTCGTCAACAGTAGATATCCATTCTGAATGCGCCATCGCGAGTATCCTCCAATTAACGTCGTTTTGCAGTGTTTTAAACCAATCTATCTATTGGGTATTCAAATATACAATAGATCTACACCTGAAGCAAAGAGAGAGTTGCGGAAGGATGGCGCAAATTTGCTCGCACCGTCATCATCTCCTCCTCACCTCATTCTCCAATGTTCCTCGGACCTCAATACGCGCATTTCCTCTTCTGTGCCTGCACTAGGCTCTCGGCCATACTCGGCTATGTAATATGCATCTAATTTTGGCTACAGCATATGCGTCGCAACGCGTTGCGTGCGGAGCGTTGAGAGAACGTCAAACAGTGCGCATAGCAGTATCTCTTCAATAACGCGCAATAAACATATCAACCCAGCGCACAAAAAGGTGCTACATATAGTAGTATACGTGTCTTGGCCTGGAGCACCGTTAGCACTTGGGAAATGAGCGAGCGAATGAAGACTCATCCACTCCACTGCACGCTTCCCCCGATCCCCCTTCCGAGGCGCATTGCACAAATCTGCGTCTTTCCACAGTTCGGACATCTACTAGTGCATAAATAAGCGAGACACGTAACCACTAGAAGGTCTTGTAAATTGCGCTGTGAAGATGCGAGGCTGCGCGTCCGTGCTGAAGAGATATCCGTTCCGAGTACGCCATTGCACGCACTGGCCAATTCACGTCGTTTAACAGCATTTTGAAACAGTCTATGTATTAGATCCTCTAGTATACAGTACCTATATGTAGATGTACCCCAGATCAGAGAGAAATGTGGGCAAGGACGACGCAAATCGTGTGCGAGTATCAAGCCCACACATCTCCCGACCCTTCTCTCCGTTCCCTCGTCCGTTTCGCTCTCCCAAAAAAAGCACCCTTTTCTGTATTGAAACCCACGCTAGTGTATATATTTAGCCGAGCCACGTAAGGTCTAGAAGACCTCCACTAGTGCGCGCTGAAAGATGGAAGCTTGCGCGTCCATCCACTGCCACACATCGTTTGCACGCACTTAGTGGAATACTCCTGTTTCCAACTGGGATCCGAGGGCCTGGAGTGTATCAGGGTGTCGTTGGAGTGTATTTCGGCGTGTGATAGAGGGATTGAATATGGGGATCGGGGAGGTGCGTTTGCTAGAGCGTTGAAAACTGAGAAAGAGGAGAACTGGAAGAAACGTCGATTACCGTTGAATACAGCGATTTCCTGAGTTGAAATTTTAATTATACTGCATGAAATTTACTTGGTCATGTAGCTAATACTGTAAGTAAGACCCTCAGCACAATTGGGGGAGGAATAATTGACGAACGGAGACGGACGAGCGGACGAACGGACACGCTCGCTTAACATCAGTCTATTTCCGAGATCTCATTTCCGCTACGCCTACGCAACCGAATTCCTCTGACGGACCACGCTAATATGTAAAACGATGTCATTGGCTACCTGCTACACACTGGCAATGCCGTACATACTGGATAGTTGTATAAAGAGGAGCGCATCTGGTCCTCTGTCCAGCATTCCCTTCCATCGTCTTCACTCCTCTCCTCCTCTCCTCCTCTCTCCTACTCGTCATCGTCTCTCTCTATGGGTAGGTGTCCAGAATCCTCGACTCATCGCTTGCGCCGTCCTCGGCGCTGTCGAGGCGGTCATCATGCAGCGTAAGCGTCGATCCACTCACCGTTTCGCTGCGCATCGCTCACCGTCCATGCACTCCCATCCCGCTCTAGCATCCCGCCTCAGCGCTACTCGCAGACTCTCGTCCTCGTCGGCAGCGCACATTCTCCTCACCTATCTCGCAGTGTCTCTGCGTCGATGACCAGGTAAGCGCCCCCAACATACCTAATAAATCACTTACTAATTTATTTAAATTTCCCCATCCTCGCACGTCCCTACCTAGATATCCCGCCGCCGACGCCTGATGCGACGAGCAGAACGACCCTATGAGAGGGTAAGCATCCATCCCATGAGCGCACATTGATTTTTACTGACCTACCTCGTTTGATTATCTCCCCAGCGCGCTCTGTCTGCGAGCGGCGCCTCTGCGCGTACTTGCTGTGGCCCTGTCCCCACTGTCAACATCCTGCCGACTCACGGATCGTCTTGGGCAAGGTAAGGCGGTGTTGTTGATGTTTACAGTACCTCTTGGTCGTCTCTTCGACGATGCGCGTCGATCTGCGGGCAACGACGCGAACCATGAACGACGACGACGGCGCCAGGACGTAGATGAGCAGGTGAGCGAGTTTTCACACCAACGTCGAGGACGGCGCACACGTCCTGGGTGAGAAGCAGTTCGGTAAGTCTCCGCCGCTTTCGTATACACTCAGATTCACTCACCACGTTTACCCAGCATCCCGCTTCGCTCTCGTTTGACCGCGACGACGGTGCCGCACGCCCGATGAATGGGTGCACTCTGCACGAAGGGCCGTATGTTGACACTGCGCCGTCGTGCTTTACCATTTTCCTAGCCATCGTCCTCGTCCACGACGCACGTTGCCCTCGATCTCCGTGACTTGCTGCGCCTCGGACGGTGACGAGACGAATGATTCGTCCAGTAACTAGACGAAACAAACGTGAGCATGTCATTATTTACAAATCAAAGATCCACTTACTGACGCCGCTCGTCCATAGCAAGCCGCGCGAGGACTGACTCTGCGCCCTCTCGAATGAGATCGAGCCAACGAGAGGGTGCTAGACGAAAGAAAGGGTAAGTAAGGTGCATCGTAAACGTATGGATCGACTTACTGATCGATATCATGCTCTAGCACACGACGCGACGGCGCCGCATCCCTCCCTCTCCATCGGCGCATTCCTCCTGCACGCCGTATGTCGTCTTCATGATCGTCGAGGAGGGATTGCCGGTCCACTTGGGGGATCTCGTAGACGATGGCTTACACGGTGAGCGTAAAACGAACAGGCCGCGATGCAGGGCTGCGATGACGAAAACGTGAACTTGAAGGTAAGTTGGCACGTCGTGACCTTGAACGCACTCACCACGTTGCGGCAGCGTGTAGGCTCTGCCCTCCGTTGACGTACGAACGTCCTTGGGCTGTGCGCGGGAGATGGAGGCGGCGGTGTTGAATGCAGCCGGTGAGTCTTGACGGCTGTATCTTCGCTGACGTCGTTGCTGATTCCTTGACAGGTGACCTTGCGCTCGACGACGGCTGCTGCTGCCCTGTTCACGACCGTTTCGTGTCCGTCGGGGATGGCAGATCTAGAGGCTGATCGAGTGGTCGGCGCGTTTGGGAGGAGGTATGCGAGGGTGAGGTCCTGTCAGTCACGAATGCGGTGAGTGTTTGTCTTTGATTTCATGTGCTGTTACTCACCTATTTCGATGTAGCGTCGTAATCGACGTTTGATTGAGCGTATTCGAGACGTTGTCGTCGTGCACTGGACGTCTGGTAAGTGTAACTATAAGAGTTGATATCCCTTCTACTCACACGGTGATTTACTTGCAGGAAACGGACCGCGTCGCCGTTGCGCCGACGTCGATGACCGACGAGGTCTTTAAGACGAGGGAGGGGGATGACTAGGCAGAGAGGATGCGGATAGAGTGCGTACAGGTGCGTGCGTCTGCGAGTACCTCCCTTCGAATTTGATCATTGCAACTCAACGATCCCGCTACGCCGATCGGGTAGATCTATCGTGGATCGATGGGCTCGCTGTTTCCTAGGACCACGAGATGGGGCTGATAAGAACGAAACGCGGTGAGTAAGGGATTGGATTGTATTATTATCCACTGACTGACCGTGTACAGGCCCTCGTAGATGCGTCGCCGTGTTTGTTACGGGTGCGTCATGCTTCGAAGGGATGGCGCTGTTGCTCACGGCGAAGGGAGGGACAGAGAGGGAGGGAGGGGTGGTGTGCAAGGGAAGGGAAGGGAAGGGGCATGTGTGTTGGAAGGAAGGGTGCTGCAACCGAGAATGCGAGTACCCTGGGTGTGTCTTGAAGTGAGTACCCTACCGCGATCCGAGTGAAGTTTGCGCATTAACTGACATCCCTCTGTTAGATATCGGGCATATCTGCGTCACTCGACGCGACGTCATCGTCTCTGCGTGTGCGCGGCGCTGTCACTAACAACCACGGGAGGGGAGGTGTTTGAAGGGAGGGCAGGGAAGGACGGGCGTGCTTTGTGGAGGGAGGGCGATCGGACGAGAGCCAATCAGAGGCCCCTGGCGAGGAGAGAGACGCAGGAGGGAGCCAATCAGGTGCGTGGCCATTGAGAGATCTTGAAGAGGCGCCGAGGACACGTTGGAGAGGCGTTGCAGCGGAGAAAGTGGCATACGGGCCGGGCTAGGTTAGGGTTTGACGTCTTTAGTGCAAGCCGTCAGCATGCCGTTGCAATCGACCGCCGTCCATCGATGCCTTATAACCACCACCCATTACCCTCCTCTTCTTCATCGCCCTGCCGTTCATTCTGTTTGCCCTCGATACCCACAAATGGCCCGCCGTCCGCTCTGCCTGGCCTACTATTGCTCCGGACACGGTGCGTGCAATCCGAATAACGTGCAATCGAGGCTCGTTGGCCGAAAATTCAACGAAATTTTCCGCAGGATACGGGCATGCCACTCGTGTGTCAGCCTTTGCGCGACACTTGCTGAGTGGGGACGAGGCCAATCGACCTGTCATCTACATCGTATCCTCCGCCCCTGAGCATGTCTTTGCGGATAGCATCGCCTGCGGTGCAAGGTACCGCTTTGCGGAAATAGACCCTGTCATCGTTCAGCCTTTGGCGTGAGTGGTTTTATGTGTGTATAACTTACTCTTCTAATCATCCAACAGGTATCGCGTCGACCGCAGAAAGAGCGTGGAAGTCCTGAAAAAGTTCTTAAGCAAAAAAGAGGATCTGTTAGAGCGGGAACGGAAATGGCTTCTGGAAGTGCAGGCACACAGTGTTTTGAGCGATGCGGCATTCCTTGGATGGTGAGTTTCCTATCAATTTATTACAGAGGACTGTCAATTATCTACGAGCTGGCGGTTGGGCTGGCGCCGATCAGCAAACTCTGGGATTTCCGGCACAAACGACGCTGTACGTTGGTATGAAGCGCTACTCACTATGTAGCGCTCCATAGCGCCCGTAGTGCACTAGCATGGAGCACCAGGCAGCGAAACTAGTGTTCCTAGAGTTTGCTGATCAGTGTGGGTTTACAATGAAAATTGTATTCTACAACTTATCAGCAAACTCTGGAATTTCAGACACAAAAATGACGGCATATCTTGTTATACATATAGCGCTAGGGAGCACAGTGCTACATAGCATTCCACTAGCGGCTCATAATGCACTAGCATGGGTTCTTGTGTTTATAGCACTTCCAAGTGCTGGGCAGCGAAAATAGCGTTCCCAGAGTTTGCTGATTGGCAAGAATTCATGAAAACATGAAATTGATGGTCTACAACGAAATGACCATCTAACGCTAACCTCTCCACCACAGTCTGGCCGCGCGAGCAGCAGGTCTGCCCTCCGTCCTGATCACCAACTTCTCCTTTGACTCCGTCTACTCCTACCTCTCCACACCCCTACGCGACGTCGCCCCGTCTCGCCACCCCGCGCTCGAAGAACACCCCACCTCGGCGATCTTCGACATGATCTCGGACGACCCGATACCGCACGCGGAGCTGGCTCCGCTGGTCGAACAGATCCACGCCGGGTACCGCTGCGCGGACCTCCTCATCCGGCTCCCGGGGCACATACCCTTGCCGTTGTATGAGTGGGTCCATGTGGATATGCGCCAGCTGCAGCTTGATATTTTGGAGTCCCCGAGTGAGCTTGCACTTCTGCCGTGGACCGTGCTGCAGGATGTGTTGTTGGTAGCTTGTTGTAGTAGTGAAATTAATTGCTGTGTGCTTCTAGTGGGCGCCTGTTGGCTTCTTTCAGGCACATTCTGTAAATTTTATGGATTTGAGAAAGTATGCTAGTACATAAAAGGCAATAAAAGTGTGCGCCACATCGAATGAAATACAACTTTTCAACTTCCAACCCTCTCCTTTTTATGTCCGCGCAAGGGTTCTCCCCGCCCGAAGGCCAGGGAGAACACAGACGGGGCACATGGCCCCGCCAGCAACAGGTTAGTACAAAAAACAGGGAGGGGAGTGACGGGAAGCAGGAGTCCGTGTGGATGGAGTCTGCGTAGCTTTTTTGTAAGTCGTGATTGAGGCTTAAGAATGTGAATAACTCACCAACCTGGCCATGCGCGATGCGGCCTAAATATAGATTTTGTGCGATTCAACGCCGTATGAGCAAATATTCGAGGGCAAAGAAATAAGTACAAGAACTTACTAATGTCTCCTTTGAATACACTGCTCACCTGGAGTGCAGGCGAGAAAGTGATGGGCAGATTGATTTTGCGGACATTGATGCATTATATCCTCTAGAGACAGTAGGGTTAAATTTGAAATTTAAATAGTGGGAACACTCACCATGAACTAAAGTTCGGCGGACGACAATACATAGTGTCGAGGCATCTGTGTACTAATTTTAGCACCAAAACACGCATATTGGCAAAACTTAACTTACCGAGGGGCGGTCAGCACCACGGTGCTGACAATGCCCTGTTCTCGCTGCAGGGCTAAAATCTCAGTGCACAGGTGAGTGAATTGATGGTACCAGGTGGTTTTGCAGACGTCAATACATCGTCTCGAGGTAACTGGAGAGCCTGTGTGTAATTTGGAAGTTAGTGCATGCTCAGCATCAACAAACACTCACAGGTTATCAATGCCCATCACACCCGGGGTAGTGGGTAGTTCTGCAGATAAAAATACATAGCGTCAAGACATCTGCAGCTCATTTTAGTATAGAACACCTACTATTGAGACAATACTTTAACTCACCAGGTGGGGATCAGCACCGCGGTGCTGACAATGCCTCATCAACTAAAAGGGTGGCACCGCTCGCCGGAGGCAAAAATCTCGGTGCACGGGCAGGTATTTTGGTGGCAGTGCCCAGTTTGGCGGACGTCGATATATGGTCTCGGAACAACTAGGGGAGCAATGAGAAAATGCGCGCACACTACAACAAGGAGAATTCACAAGAAGCGCACAGCGGGAACACCAAATAAATGCAACGTGGCAGTGCCAGCGGGTAGTTGGCGGATGAAAACAATGGCGCCGGGATCCTGGGCGCTTAAATCAGTACACGGCCACACAGAATGGGAGCGCAGACTCACTGCTCACTGGCACGGTCATTGTTTGTTGTGGATGCAATTCACATTGCGGCTCGAGCATACATCTCCGAAGCATCATGGAATTTGGCTTGAGCAGTGCCAGCAGGCAGATTGCGGGACATTGAAATATGGTGTCGGAACATCTGAGCAACCATGTATTAGAATCCATATGTGAAAATAGAGAAAATACTCACAGCGAGTGGGGGTGGTCAGCACCAAGGGTGCTGACAACAGGCTCATTCACGAGAGGAGTGGTGCCGCTCGCCGCGGGGCAAAAACTTTGTAATAATTGTGTCCGACAACGACAAAAAGGGTGCATGTTGACGTGGTGGGGGATGACAGTGCCATTGACAACAGTGCTGTAAATCAATGTAAGGATATGAATAGCATGGAAGTAACCTTTGGAACATACTGGAGTGGTTCAGATGAGGACGATGAAGAAGGAGGTTTGACATTGTACAAGCATAACGACACCATAGGGAAAGGATGGGGGATTCGGGAAAAAAATAGCCCCAAAATCCTCTTATACAACCGTTAGCCGAGACTTACATAAAAGCGGAAACCTTAGGTATTTCGGCTTACCGCGCGAACCTGCACTGATCCGCACTGCTGCCTTCTCCCCTGTCTCCATGCCCTAGCGCACACAATTCCATGTCAAGAAAGATGCCAGGTATAGTGTCATTCATGCACTTTCATTCCAATTTTGCACAGTAGCTTATCTCTTCTAACTTAATGCAGATTTTCAAGAAATACAAACTTCCACAACTGAGGATATCTATGCGCTGGCAAGCGCATACTGGTTTCAAGTATTATACACACACAAAATGCATTTGCGTGTACTGTTAAGTAATAAATATCCAAATATAAGCGCAGCGCACGCGCAATACCTACGGGCGCTTAATTTCTACGGATGAAATGACACCGCTCAGAGGTACAATTTGGAGAGAAACAACACTTTGAATACTCCTTATAGAATTCTTAATGTCTGGTAGTATTGGATTAGAGTTGAATATACGAGAATGCACCATGGAATTGCCCAGAATCATGCCAAATCATCCCCATCTCCTCCTGACCCGAATCTTCAATCTACTGCCGTATCGCGCACCTCTTTTTTGGGGGACATGAACTAGTCTGAGAACATTACTCGGCTATGTAATATCTGTCTAATTTCGGATGTAGTCAATGCGTCGCAGCGCGATGTGTTCCGAGCATTGAATCATGAATGGGAAGGTGCGCCGGAGCGCATAAAGCCTATCTCTAAAATAACCTACTCTACGTGTACAGAGAGTGTATTATACAGTTTCCCGCATGTGCATAATGTCAGGATGGAGTGCCTCAATGGGCAGAAGATGTCCGAGAGAATGAGTATTCGTGTTCTCGCACATGCTTCCCTCCAATCCCCTCTCCGCGCCGTATTGCAGATATATGTGTCCTTCTGCACTTGATACCTTAATTAGCCCATAGCTAAGCGAGATACGTAAACGCTAGAAGAGTCTGTAAAGTGCGCTGTGAAGATGCGAGGCTGCGCGTTCGTCAACAGTAGATATCCATTCTGAATGCGCCATCGCGAGTATCCTCCAATTAACGTCGTTTTGCAGTGTTTTAAACCAATCTATCTATTGGGTATTCAAATATACAATAGATCTACACCTGAAGCAAAGAGAGAGTTGCGGAAGGATGGCGCAAATTTGCTCGCACCGTCATCATCTCCTCCTCACCTCATTCTCCAATGTTCCTCGGACCTCAATACTGCGCATTTCCTCTTCTGTGCCTGCACTAGGCTCTTGGCCATACTCGGCTATGTAATATGCATCTAATTTTGGCTACAGCATATGCGTCGCAACGCGTTGCGTGCGGAGCGTTGAGAGAACGTCAAACAGTGCGCACAGCAGGTATCTCTTCAATAACGCGCAATAAACATATCAACCCAGCGCACAAAAAGGTCCTACATATTAGTAGTATACGTGTCTTGGCCTGGAGCACCGTTAGCACTTGGGAAATGAGCGAGCGAATGAAGACTCATCCACTCCACTCCACGCTTCCCCCGATCCCCCTTCCGAGGCGCATTGCACAAATCTGCGTCTTTCCACAGTTCGGACATCTACTAGTGCATAAATAAGCGAGACACGTAACCACTAGAAGGTCTTGTAAATTGCGCTGTGAAGATGCGAGGCTGCGCGTCCGTGCTGAAGAGATATCCGTTCCGAGTACGCCATTGCACGCACTGGCCAATTCACGTCGTTTAACAGCATTTTCAAACAGTATATGTATTAGATCCTCTAGTATACAGTACCTATATTTAGATGTACCCCAGACTCAGAGAGAAAAGTGGGCAAGGACGACGCAAATCGTGTGCGAGTATCAAGCCCACACATCTCCCGACCCTTCTCTCCGTTCCCTCGTCCGTTTCGCTCTCCCAAAAAACGCACCCTTTTCTGTATTGAAACCCACGCTAGTGTATATATTTAGCCGAGCCACGTAAGATCTAGAAGACCTCCACTAGTGCGCGCTGAAAGATGGAAGCTTGCGCGTCCATCGAGCCAGTTAGTCGCTGCCGCACGTCGTTTGCACGCACTTAGTGGAATACTCCTGTTTCCAACTGGGATCCGAGGGCCTGGAGTGTATCAGGGTGTCGTCGGAGTGTATTTCGGCGTGTGATAGAGGGGTCGAATATGGGGATCGGGGAGGTGCGTTTGCGAGAGCGTTGAAAACTGAGAAAGAGGAGAACTGGAAGAAACGTCGATTACCGTTGAATACAGCGATTTCCTGAGTTGAAATTTTAATTATACTGCGTGAAATTTACTTGGTCATGTAGCTAATACTGTAAGTAAGACCCTCAGCATAATTGGGGGAGGAATAATTGACGAACGGAGGCGGACGAGCGGACGAACGGACACGCTAGCTTAACATCAGTCTATTTCCGAGATCTCATTTCCGCTACGCCTACGCAACCGATTTCCTCTGACGGACCACGCTAATATGTAAAACGATGTCATTGGCTACCTGCTACACACTGGCAATGCCGTACATACTGGAACGTTGTATAAAGAGGAGCACATCCGCTCCTCTGTCCATCATTCCCTTCCATCGTCTTCACTCCTCTCCTCACTCCTCTCCTCCTCTCTCCTGCTCGTCATCGTCTCTCTCCATGGGTAGGTGTCCAGAATCCTCGACTCATCGCTTGCGCCGTCCTCGGCGCTGTCGAGGCGGTCATCATGCAGCGTAAGCGTCGATCCACTCACTGTTTCGCTGCGCATCGCTCACCGTCCATGCACTCCCATCCCGCTCTAGCATCCCGCCTCTGCGCTACTCGCAGACTCTCGTCCTCGTCGGCAGCGCACATCCTCCTCACCTATCTCGCAGTGTCTCTGCGTCGATGACCAGGTAAGCGCCCCCAACATACCTAATAAATCACTTACTAATTTATTTAAATTTCCCCATCCTCGCACGTCCCGACCTAGATATCCCGCCGCCGACGCCCGATGCGACGAGGAGAACGACCCTATGAGAGGGTCAGCATCCATCCCATGAGCGCACATTGATTTTTACTGACCTACCTCTTTTGATTATCTCCCCAGCGCGCTTTGTCTGCGAGCGCCGCTGCTCGTACTTTCTGTGTCCCTGTCCCCACTGTCAACATCCTGCCGACTCACGGATCGTCTTGGGCAAGGTAAGGCGGTGTTGTTGATGTTTACAGTACCTCTTGGTCGTCTCTTCGACGATGCGCGTCGATCTGCGGGCAACGACGCGAACCATGAACGACGACGACGGCGCCAGGACGTAGACCAGCAGGTGAGTGAGTTGACTTCACACACAACGTCGAGGACGGCGCACACGTCCTGGGTGAGAAGCAGTTCGGTAAGTCTCGCCGCCGCTTTCGTATACACTCAGATTCACTCACCACGTTTACCCAGCATCCCGCTTCGCTCTCGTTTGACCGCGCGCCGCCGCCGCCGATGAATGGCCGTACGTCTAAATGGCCGTCGTGCTTTACCATTTTCCTAGCCATGTTCTCGTCCACGACGCACGTTGCCCTCGATCTCCGTGACTTGCTGCTCGGACGGTGACGAGACGAAGAATCATCGTGACTCGACGAAACAAACGTGAGCATGTCATTATTTCCAAATAAGATGGCCACTTACTGACGCCGTTCGTCCCTAGAGCCCTGCTCTCGGACGGGCTCTGTGCTCTCGAATGAGATGAGCCACAAGAGGGTGCTAGACGAAAGAAAGCGTAAATAAGGTGCGTCGTAAACGTATGGATCGCCTTACTGATCGATATCATGCTCTCTAGCACACGACGCGACGGCGCCGCATCCCTCCCTCTCCATCGGCGCATTCCTCCTGCACGCCGTATGTCGTCTTCGTGATCGTCGAGGAGGGATAGCCGGTCCACTTGGGGGATCTCGTAGACGATGGCTTACGCGGTGGGCGTAAACGAACAGGCCACGATGCAGGGCTGCGTTGAGAAAAACTGGAAGGTAAGCTGGCACGTCGTGACCTTGAACGCACTCACCACGTTGCAATGTCGTGTAGGCTCTGCCCTCCGTCGACGTACGAACGTCTTCGGAGTGTGCGCGGGAGATGGAGGCGGCGGTGTTGAACGCAGCCGGTGAGTCTTGACGGCTGTATCTTCGCTGACGTCGTTGCTGATTCCTTGACAGGTGACCTTGCGCTCGACGACGGCTGTTGCCCTGTTCACGACCGTTTCGTGTCCGTCGAGAATGGCAGAGGCTGATCGAGTGGTCGGCGCGTTTGGAAGGAGGTATGCGAGGGTGAGGTGCTGTCAGTCACGAACGCGGTGAGTGTTTGTCTTTGATTTCATGTGCTGTTACTCACCTATTTCTTTGTAGCGTCGTAATCGACGTTTGATTGAGGGTATTCGAGGCGTTGTTGTCGTCGTGCACTGGACGTCTGGTAAGTGTAACTGTAAGAGTTGATATCCCTTCTACTCACACGGTGATTTACTTGCAGGAAACGGACCGCGTCGCCGTTGCGCCGACGTCGATGACCGACGAGGTCTTTTAGACGAGGGAAGGGGATGACTAGGCAGAGAGGATGCGGATAGAGTGGGTACAGGTGCGTGCGTCTGCGAGTACCTCCCTTCGGGTTTGATCATTGCAACTCAACGATCCCGCTACGCCGATCGGGTAGATCTATCGTAGATCGATGGGCTCGCTGTTTCCTAGGACCACGAGATGGGGCTGATAAGAACGAAACACGGTGAGTAAGGGATTGGATTGTATTATTGTCCATTGACTGACCTTGTACAGACCCTCGTAGACGCATCGCCGTGTTTGTTACGGGTGCGTCATGCTTCGAAGGGACGGCGCTGTTGCTCACGGCGAAGGGAGGGAGGGACAGAGAGGGAGGGAGGGGTGGTGTGCAAGGGAAGGGAAGGGAAGGGGCGTGTGTGCTGGAAGGAAGGGTGCTGCAACTGAGAGTGTGAGTACCCTGGGTGTGTCTTGAAGTGAGTACCCTACCGCGATCCGAGTGAAGTTTGCGCATTAACTGACATCCCTCTGTTAGATATCTCTCCCATATCGGGCATATCTGCGTCACTCGACGCGACGTCATCGTCTCCGCGTGTGCGCGGCGCTGTCACTAACAACCACGGGAGGGAGGTGTTGGAAGGGAGGGCAGGGAAGGACGGGCGTGCTTTGTGGAGGGAGGGCGATCGGACGAGAGCCAATCAGAGGCCCCTGGCGAGGAGAGAGACGCAGGAGGGAGCCAATCAGGTGCGTGGCCATTGAGAGATCTTGAAGAGGCGCCGAGGACACGTTGGAGAGGCGTTGCAGCGGAGAAAGTGGCATACGGGCCGGGCTAGGTTAGGGTTTGACGTCTTTAGTGCAAGCCGTCAGCATGCCGTTGCGCCGTCCATCCGTCCATCAACGCCTGCGATGCCTTATAACCACCACCTGTCCTCTACTTCGCCATTACTCTCCTTCTCTTCCTCATCTCCCTGCCGGATCCTTCATACCCACGAATGGCCCGCCATCCGCTCTGCCTGGCCTACTATTGCTCCGGACACGGTGCGTGCAATCCGAATAACGTGCAATCGAGGCTCGTTGGCCGACAATTTAACGAGTTTTGTCGCAGGATACGGGCATGCCACTCGTGTGTCAGCCTTTGCGCGACACTTGCTGAGTGGGGACGAGGGCAATCGACCTGTCATCTACATCGTATCCTCCGCCCCTGAGCATGTCTTTGCGGATAGCATCGCCTGCGGTGCAAGGTACCGCTTTGCGGAAATAGACCCTGTCATTGTTCAGCCTTTGGCGTGAGTGGTTTTTCTTTCAGATCGTATTTTCTCTGCCTAGCGCTTGGCAGTGAACCCATGCTAGTCCACTATGGGCTGCTAGTGGACGCCGTGTAGCACTACATAGCACTGCTAGCGCTCGATAGCAACATACTTCATCGTTTTTGTGCCCGAAATTTCAGAGTTTGCTGATGCTCCCGCCTTGTCCACATATCCACTCTTCTCATTGTTCAACAGGTATCGGGTCGACCGTAGGAAGAGCGTGGACGTCCTGAAAAAGTTCTTAGATAAAAAAGAGGAACTGTTAGAGTGTGAACGCAGCTGGCTTCTGGAAGTGCAGGCGCACAGTGTATGGAGTGATGCGGCATTCCTTGGATGGTGAGTTTCCCTTCACTTTATGAGAGCAGGCCGTCAATTATCAGTGTGTGTGAGTTTTACAATGAAATTTGTATTTTGCAAGAATTCATGAAAACCCAAGATATGGCAGCCTGCAGCAATAATGAATGCTAACATATCCACAGTCTGGCCGCACGAGCAGCAGGTCTGCCCTCCGTCCTGATCACCAACTTCTCCTTCGACTCCGTCTACTCCTACCTCTCCACGCCCCTGCGCGACGTCGCCCCGTCTCGCCACCCCGCGCTCGAAGAACACCCCACCTCGGCGATCTTCGACATGATCTCGGACAACCCGATACCGCACGCGGAGCTGGCTCCGCTGGTCGAACAGATCCACGCCGGGTACCGCTGCGCGGACCTCCTCATCCGGCTCCCGGGGCACATACCCTTGCCATCGTATGAGTGGGTCCATGTGGATACGCGCCAGCTGCGGCTTGATATTTTGGAGTCCCCGAGTGAGCTTGCGCTTCTGCTGCGGACTGTGCTGCAGGATGTGTTGTTGGTAGCTTGTTGTAGTAGCGAAATTAATTGCTGTGTGCTTCTAGTGGGCGCCTGTTGGGTTCTTTCAGGCACATTCTGTAAATTTTATGGATTTGAGAAAGTATGCTAGTACATAAAAGGCAATAAAACAGTGCGCCACATCGAATGAAATAGAACTTTTCAGCTTCCAACCCTCCCTTTTTTATGTCCGCGCAAGGTTTCTCCCCGCCCGAAGGCCAGGGAGAACACAGACGGGGCACATGGCCCCGCCAGCAACAGGTTAGTAGAGGGGACTCGGGAGTGAGTTTGCACTGAAACATGAATTTGCGCACTGTGAATCTGAACTAAAGTTCAGCGGACGGCGATATATAGCATCGAGGCATCTGTGTACTAATTTTAGCACCAAAACACGCATATTGGCAAAACTTAACTTACCGAGGGGTGGTCAGCACCACGGTGCTGACAATGCCCTGTTCATGAGAGAAATGGTGCTGCTCGCCGCAGGGCTAAAATCTCAGTGCACAGGTGAGTGAATTGATGGTACCAGGTGGTTTTGCAGACGTCAATACATCGTCTCGGGGTAACTGGAGAGCCTGTGTGTAATTTGGAAGTTAGCGCATGCTCAGCATCAACAAACACTCACAGGTTATTTATGCGCCCTTTGACTCAATGCCCATCACACCCGGGGTAGTGGGTAGTTCTGCGGATAAAAATACATAGCATCAAGACATCTGCAGCTCATTTTAGTATAGAACACCTACTATTGAGACAATACTTTAACTCACCAGGTGGGGATCAGCACCGCGGGTGCTGACAATGCCTCATCAACTAAAAGGGTGGCACCGCTCGCCGCGAGGCAAAAATCTCGGTGCACGGGGCAGGTATTTTGGTGGCAGTGCCCAGTTTGGCGGACGTCGATATATGGTCTTGGAACAACTAGGGGAGCAATGAGAAAATGTGCGCACACTACAACAAGGAGAATTCACAAGAAGTGCACAGCGGGAACACCAAATAAATTTGCAACGTGGCAGTGCCAGCGGGTAGTTGGCGGATGAAAAACAATGGCGCCGGGATCCCTGGGCGCTTAAATCAGTACACGGCCACACAGAATGGGAGCGCAGACTCACTGCTCACTGGCACCGGTCATTGTTTGTTGCGGATGCAATTCGCATTGCGGCTCGAGCATACATCTCCAGAAGCATCATGGAATTTGACTTGAACAGTGCCAGCAGGCAGATTGCGGGACATCGAAATATGGTGTCGGAACATCTGAGCAACCATGTATTAGAACCCATATGTGAAAATAGAGAAAATACTCACAGCGAGTGGGGGTGGTCAGCACCAAGGGTGCTGACAACAGGCTCATTCACGAGAGGAGTGGTGCCGCTCGCCGCGGGGCAAAAACTTCGGAATAATTGTGTCCGACAACGACAAAAAGGGTGCATGTTGACGTGGTGGGGGATGACAGTGCCATTGACAACAGTGCTGTAAATCAATGTCAGGATATGAATGGCATGGAAGTAACCTTTGGAACATACTGGAGAGTGGTTCAGATGAGGACAATGAAGAAGGAGGTTTGACATTGTACGAGCATAACGACACCATAGGGAAAGGATGGGGGGATTCGGGGGAAAAATAGCCCCAAAATCCTCTTATACAACCGTTAGCCGAGACTTACATAAAAGCGGAAACCTTAGGTATTTCGGCTTACCGCGCGAACCTGCACTGATCCGCACTGCTGACTTCTCCCCTGTCTCCATGCCTAGCGCACACAATTCCATGTCAAGAAAGATGCCAGGTATAGCATCACTCATGCACTTTCATTCCAATTTTACAGTACAGCTTGTATCTTCTCATTTAATGCAGATTTTCAAGAAATACAAACTTCCACAATTGAGGATATCTATGCGCTGGCAAGCATACTGGTTTCAAGTATTATACACACTCAAAATGCATTTGCGTGTACTGTTAAGTAATAAATATCCAAATATAAGCGCAGCGCACGCGCAATACCACGGGCGCTTAATTTCTACGGATGAAATGACACTGCTCAGAGGTACAATTTGGAGAGAAACAACACTTTGAATACTCCTTATAGAATTCTTAATGTCTGATAGTATTGGATTAGAGTCGAATATACGAGAATGTACCATGGAATTGCCCAGAATCATGCCAAATCATCCCCATCTCCTCCTGACCCAAATCTTCAATCTACCGCATTACCGCGCACTTCTTTTTTGGTGGACCTGAACTAGGCTGAGAACGTTACTCGGCTACGTAATATCTGTCTAATTTCGGATCTAGTCAACGCGTCGCAGCGCGATGTGTTCCGAGCATTGTGGGGAGGTGCGCCGGAGCGCATAAAGCCTATCTCTAAAATAACCTATGCTACGTGTATATAGATGGTATGATAGAGAGCCTCGCATATGTACAATGTCTGGATGGAGTGCCTCAATGGGCAGAAGATGTCCGAGAGAATGAGTATTCGTGTTCTCGCACATGCTTCCCTCCAATCCCCTCTCCGTGCCGTATTGCAGAAATATGTGTCCTTCTGCACTTGATACCTTAATTAGCGCATAACTAAGCGAGATACGTAAACGCTAGAAGAGTCTGTAAAGTGCGCTGTGAAGATGCAAGTCTGCGCGTTCGTCAACAGTAGATATCCATTCTGAATGCGCCATCGCGAGTATCCTCCAATTAACGTCATTTTGCAGTGTTTTAAACCAATCTATCTATTGGGTATTCAAATATACAATAGATCTACACCTGAAGCAAAGAGAGAGTTGCGGAAGGATGGTGCAAATTTGCTCGCACTGTCATCATCTCCTCCTCACCTATGTTCCTTGGACCTCAATACTGCGCATTTCCTCTTCTGTGCCTGCATTAGGCTCTCGGCCATACTTGGCTATGTAATATGCATCTAATTTTGGCTACAGCATATGCGTCGCAACGCGTTGCGTGCGGAGCGTTGAGAGAACGTCAAACAGTGCGCATAGCAAGTATCTCTTCAATAACGCGCAATAAACATATCAACCCAGCGCACAAAAAAAATGCTACATATCAGTAGTATACGTGTCTTGGCCTGGAGCACCGTTAGCACTTGGGAAATGAGCGAGCGAATGAAGACTCATCCACTCCACTGCACGCTTCCCCCGATCCCCCTTCCGAGGCGCATTGCACAAATCTGCGTCTTTCCACAGTTCGGACATTTACTAGTGCATAAATAAGCGAGCCACGTAACCACTAGAAGGTCTTGTAAATTGCGCTGTGAAGATGCGAGGCTGCGCGTCCGTGCTGAAGAGATATCCGTTCCGAGTACGCCATTGCACGCACTGGCCAATTCATGTCGTTTAACAGCATTTTCAAACAGTATATGTATTAGATCGTCTAGTATACAGTACCTATATTTAGATGTACCCCAGACTCAGAGAGAAATGTGGGCAAGGACGACCCAAATCGTGTGCGAGCATCAAGCCCACACATCTCCGAGTCCCGACCCTTCTCTCCGTTCCCTCGTCCATTTCGCTCTCCCAAAAAACGCACCCTTTTCTGTATTGGAACCCACGCTAGTGTATATTTAGCCGAGCCACGTAAGGTCTAGAAGACCTCCACTAGTGCGCGCTGAAAGATGGAAGCTTGCGCGTCCATCGAGCCAGTCGCTGCCACACGTCGTTTGCACGCACTTAGTGGAATACTCCTGTTTCCAACTGGCATCCGAGGGCCTGGAGTGTATCAGGGTGTCGTTGGAGTGTATTTCGGCGTGTGATAGAGGGGTCGAATATGGGGATCGGGGAGGTGCGTTTGCGAGAGCGTTGAAAACTGAGAAAGAGGAGAACTGGAAGAAACGTCGATTACCGTTGAATACAGCGATTTCCTGAGTTGAAATTTTAATTAAACTGTGTAAAATTTACTTGGTCATGTAGCCAATACTGTAAGTAAGACCCTCAGCGTATTTGGGGAAGGAATAATCGACGAACGGAGGCGGACGAGCGGACGAACGGACTCGCTCGCTTAACATCAGTCTATTTCCGAGATCTCATTTCCGCTACGCCTACGCAACCGAATTCCTCTGACGGACCACGCTAATATGTAAAACGATGTCATTGGCTACCTGTTACACACTGGCAATGCCGTACATACTGGATAGTTGTATAAAGAGGCGCACATCCGCTCCTCTGTCCATCATTCCCTTCCATCGTCTTCACTCCTCTCCTCCTCTCCTCTCCTCCTCTCTCCTGCTCGTCATCATCTCTCTCCATGGGTAGGTGTCCAGAATCCTCGACTCATCGCTTGCGCCGTCCTCGGCGCTGTCGAGGCGGTCATCATGCAGCGTAAGTGTCGATCTCTCACCATTTCGCTGCGCATCGCTGACCGTCCATGCACTCCCATCCCGCTCTAGCATCCCGCCTCTGCGCTACTCGCAGACTCTCGTCCTCGTCGGCTGCGCACATTCTCCTCACCTATCTCGCAGTGTCTCTGCGTCGATGACCAGGTAAGCGCCCCCAACATACCTAATAAATCACTTACTAAATCACTGATTCATTTCTCCATCCTCGCACGTCCCTACCTAGATATCCCGCCGCCGACGCCCAACGCAATGAGGAGAACGACCCTATGAGAGGGTCAGCATCCATCCCATGAGCGCACATTGATTTTTACTGACCTACCTCTTTTGATTATCTCCCCAGCGCGCTCTGTCTGCGAGCGCCGCTGCTCGTACTTGCTGTGGCCCTGTCCCCACTGTCAACATCCTGCCGACTCACGGATCGTCTTGGGCAAGGTAAGGCGGTGTTGTTGATGTTTACAGTACCTCTTGGCCGTCTCTTCGACGATGCGCGTCGATCTGCGGGCAACGACGCGAACCATGAACGATGACAACGGCGCCAGGACGTAGACCAGCAGGTGAGTGAGTTGACTCCACCCCACAGCTTGTGAATACCGACGTCGAGGACGGCGCACACGTCCTGGATGAGAAGCAGCTCGGTAAGTAGCCGCCGCTTTCGTATACAGTCAAATTCACTCACCATGTTTACCCAGCATCCCGCTTCGCTCTCGTTTGACCACGCCGCTGCCGCCGCCGCATGCATGGCCGTACGTCTAAACGGCGCCGGCGTGCTTTACCATCTTCCTAGCCATCGTCCTCGTCCACGACGCACGTTGCCCTCGATCTCCGTGACTTGCTGCGCCTCGGACGGTGACGAGACGAATGATTCGTCCAGTAACTAGACGAAACAAACGTGAGCATGCCTTTATTTACAAATCAAAGATCCACTTACTGACGCCGCTCGTCCATAGCAAGCCGCGCGAGGACTGACTCTGCGCTCTCTCGAATGAGATCGAGCCGACAATAGGGTGCTATTCGAAAGAAAGGGTGAGTAAGGTGCGTCGTAAACATATGGATCGACTTACTGATCGATATCATGCTCTCTAGCACACGACGCGACGGCGCCGCATCCCTCCCTCTCCATCGGCGCATTCCTCCTGCACGCCGTATGTCGTCTTCATGATCGTCGAGGAGGGATAGCCGGTCCACTTGGGGGATCTCGTAGACGATGGCTTACACGGTGAGCATAAAACGAACAGGCCGCGATGCAGGGCTGCGTTGAGAAAAACTGGAAGGTAAGCTGGCACGTCGTGACCTTGAACGCACTCACCACGTTGCAATGTCGTGTAGGCTCTGCCCTCCGTCGACGTACGAACGTCTTCGGAGTGTGCGCGGGAGATGGAGGCGGCGGTGTTGAACGCAGCCGGTGAGTCTTGACGGCTGTATCTTCGCTGACGTCGTTGCTGATTCCTTGACAGGTGACCTTGCGCTCGACGACGGCTGTTGCCCTGTTCACGACCGTTTCGTGTCCGTCGAGAATGGCAGAGGCTGATCGAGTGATCGGCGCGTTTGGAAGGAGGTATGCGAGGGTGAGGTGCTGTCAGTCACGAATGCGGTGAGTGTTTGGCTTTGATTTCATGTGCTGTTACTCACCTATTTCGATGTAGCGTCGTAATAGACGTTTGATTGAGGGTATTCGAGGCGTTGTCGTCGTGCACTAGACGTCTGGTAAGTGTAACTGTAAGAGTTGATATCCCTTTTACTCACACGGAATGATTTACTTGCAGGAAACGGACCGTGTCGCCGTTGCGCCGACGTCGATGACCGACGAGGTCTTTTAGACGAGGGAGGGGATGACTAGGCAGAGAGGATGCGGATAGAGTGGGTACAGGTGCGTGCGTGTGCGAGTACCTCCCTTCGGGTTTGATCATTGCAACTCACGATCCCGCTACGCCGATCGGGTAGATCTATCGTGGATCGATGGGCTCGCTGTTTCCTAGGACCACGGATGGGGCTGATAAGAAGAAACGCGGTGAGTAAGGGATTGGATTGTATTATTATCCACTGACTGACCCTCGTAGACGCATCGCCGTGTTTGTTACGGGTGCGTCATGCTTCGAAGGGACGGCGCTGTTGCTCACGGCGAAGGGAGGGAGGGACAGAGAGGGAGGGAGGGTGGTGTGCAAGGGAAGGGAAGGGAAGGGGCGTGTGTGCTGGAAGGAAGGGTGCTGCAATCGAGAGTGTGAGTACCCTGGGTGTGTCTTGAAGTGAGTACCCTACCGCGATCCGAGTGAAGTTTGCGCATTAACTGACATCCCTCGGTTAGATATGCATATCGGGCATATCTGCGTCGCTCGACGCGACGTCATCGTCTCTGCGTGTGCGTGGCGCTGTCACAACAACCACGGGAGGGAGGTGTTGGAAGGGAGGGCAGGCAAGGACGGGCGTGCTTTGTGGAGGGAGGCGATCGGACGAGAGCCAATCAGAGGCCCCTGGCGAGGAGAGAGACGCAGGAGGGAGCCAATCAGCTGCGTGGCCATTGAGAGATCTTGAAGAGGCGCGGAGACACGTTGGAGAGGCGTTGCAGCGGACAGGGTGCGTGAAGAAAGTGGCATACGGGCCGCTAGGTTAGGGGTTTAGTGCAAGCCGTCAGCATGCCGTTGCAATCGACGCGCGTCCATGCGATGCCTTATAACCACCACCCATTACCCTCCTCTTCTTCATCGCCCTGCCGTTCATTCTGTTCGCCCTCGATACCCACAAATGGCCCGCCGTCCGCTCTGCCTGGCCTACTATTGCTCCGGACACGGTGCGTGCAATCCGAATAACGTGCAATCGAGGCTCGTTGGCCGAAAATTTAACAAGTTTTGTCGCAGGATACGGGCATGCCACTCGTGTGTCAGCCTTTGCACGCCATCTGCTGAGCGGGGACGAGGCCAATCGACCTGTCATCTACATCGTGTCCTCTGCCCCTGAGCATGTCTTTGCGGATAGCATCGCCTGCGGTGCAAGGTATCGCTTTGCGGAAATTGACCCGGTCATCGTTCAACCTTTGGCGTGAGTGGTTTTATGTGTGTATATCCAGTCTGCTGATCATCCAACAGGTATCGCGTCGACCGCAGAAAGAGCGTGGAAGTCCTGAAAAAGTTCTTAAGCAAAAAAGAGGATCTGTTAGAGCGGGAACGGAAATGGCTTCTGGAAGTGCAGGCACACAGTGTTTTGAGTGATGCGGCATTCCTTGGATGGTGAGTAAACTTTTCGCTTCTAGGCCATCCATTTTCTGCGAGCTGTGGCATTGGAGTGTACAATGAAAATTGTATATGTTCAAATGTGCAGACCGCTTTCAATTTTCCGCAAGTTGCGGTCGGAGTGGTGCGCTATGGAACAAATAAACTTGTTGGGTAAAGACTTTGGTGTGCCCATCGCCCCGTGCTCCTTCCCTTCTTGTAGCCATAGAGGGAAACCCTTTTTGCCTTTGGGCTTAGGATTCGAGGTGCATGGAAGTGACATCCGTCATGCCGCCTCCATCTTCCCAAAAATTGGATTTTTGTATCCTCCACTGTCACCGCGGTCTACACACTTGCAGATTGCTAGAAAACCTGAGCAGTTCGCAATCTACCATTTCTTCCAAGTATTTCTTCTATTCCTTCTACCTCGTCTATTCCCCTTATTCCTCCTCTCTATTTATTTTCCTTCCTCCTCTTTTATTCGTGAACATGCGAAAAATCCTTTTGGTGTTCGATGCACTGTTTGCCACCATACGCATGATCATGACCATTATCTTTCATGTGGAGGTGGGTTTGAAGCCCTTTAATTTTCTTTTCCATGTACTATTTTTTCTCTTGCACTTCTTCTCCTTGTTCATCGCACATCTCGCTCAAGGATTGTGTTGTGAATTGAGAGTCATGTACACACGAGTTTCATTGGCGGTTTGTAGCAATGAAGTGACCATCTAACGCTAACCTCTCCACCACAGTCTGGCCGCGCGAGCAGCAGGTCTGCCCTCCGTCCTGATCACCAACTTCTCCTTCGACTCCGTCTACTCCTACCTCTCCACGCCCCTGCGCGACGTCGCGCCCTCCCGCCACCCCGCGCTCGAAGAACACCCCACCTCGGCGATCTTCGACATGATCTCGGATGACCCGATACCGCACGCGGAGCTGGCTCCGCTGGTCGAACAGATCCACGCCGGGTACCGCTGCGCGGACCTCCTCATCCGGCTCCCGGGGCACATACCCTTGCCGTCGTATGAGTGGGTCCATGTGAGTACGCGCCAGCTGCCGCTTGATATTTTGGAGTCCCCGAGTGAGCTTGCACTTCTGTCGTGGACCGTGCTGCAGGGTGTGTTGTTGGTAGCTTGTTGTAGTAGCAAAATTAATTGCTGTGTGCTTCTAGTGGGCGCCTGTTGGCTTCTTTCAGGCACATTCTGTAATTTTATGGATTTGACAAAGTACACTAGTACATAAAAGGCAATAAAAGTGTGCGCCACTCAAATAAAATACAACTTTTCAACTTCCAACCCTCCCTTTTTTATGTCCGCGCAAAGGTTCTCCCCGCCCGAAGGCCAGGGAGAACACAGACGGGGCACATGGCCCCGCTGGCAACAGGTTAGTACAAAAAACAGGGAGGGGAGTGACGGGAAGCAGGAGTCCATGTGGATGGAGTCTGCGTAGCTTTTTTGTAAGTCGTGATTGAAGCTTAAGAATGTGAATAACTCACCAACCTGTGCGCAATGCGGCCTATATATAGATTCTGTTTAATTCGACGCCGTATGAGCAAATATTCGAGGGCAAAGAAATAAGTACAAGAACTTACTAATGTCTCCTTTGAATACACTGCTCACCTGGAGTGCAGGCAAGAAAGTGATGGGCAGATTGATTGTGCGGGCGTTGATGCATTATATCCTCTCGAGACAGCAGGGTTAAATTTGAAATTTAAACATGAAAATGGTGGGAACACTCACCTGAACTAAAGTTCGGCGGACGACGATACAGTGTTGAGGCATCTGTGTACTAATTTTAGCACCAAAACACGCATATTGGCAAAACTTAACTTACCGAGGGGTGGTCAGCACTACGGTGCCGACAATGCCCTGTTCATGAGAGGAGTGGTGCCGCTCGCCGCGGGGCCAAAACCTCAGTGCACAGGCAAGTGAATTGATGGTGCCAGGTGGTTTTCCGGACACCAATATGTCATCTCAGGGTAACTGGAGAGCCTTTGTGTAATTTGGAAGTTAGCGCATGCTCATCCTCGTACTCGGCATCAAAAAATACTCACAGATTATTGACGCGCCCTTTGACTCAATGCCCATCACACCCGGGGTAGTGGGTAGTTCTGCGGATAAAAATACATAGCATCAAGACATCTGCAGCTCATTTTAGTATAGAACACCTACTATTGAGACAATACTTTAACTCACCAGGTGGGGATCAGCACCGCGGGTGCTGACAATGCCTCATCAACTAAAAGGGTGGCACCGCTCGCCGCGAGGCAAAAATCTCGGTTCACGGGGCAGGTATTTTGGTGGCAGTGCCCAGTTTGGCGGACGTCAATATATGGTCTCGGAACAACTAGGGGAGCAATGAGAAAATGCGCGCACACTACAACAAGGAGAATTCACAAGAAGCGCACAGCGGGAACACCAAATAAATATGCAACGTGGCAGTGCCAGCGGGTAGTTGGCGGATGAAAAACAATGGCGCCGGGATCCCTGGGCGCTTAAATCAGTACACGGCCACACAGAATGGGAGCGCAGACTCACTGCTCACTGGCACCGGTCATTGTTTGTTGCGGATGCAATTCGCATTGCGGCTCGAGCATACATCTCCGGAAGCATCATGGAATTTGGCTTGAGCATTGTGCCAGCAGGCAGATTGCGGGACATTGAAATATGGTGTCGGAACATCTGAGCAACCATGTATTAGAATCCATATGTGAAAATAGAGAAAATACTCACAGCGAGTGGGGGTGGTCAGCACCAAGGGTGCTGACAACAGGCTCATTCACGAGAGGAGTGGTGCCGCTCGCCGCGGGGCAAAAACTTTGTAATAATTGTGTCCGACAACGACAAAAAGGGTGGACATTGACGTGGTGGGGGATGACAGTGCCACTGACAACAGTGCTGTAAATCAATGTCAGGATATGAATGGCATGGAAGTAACCTTTGGAACATACTGGAGAGTGGTTCAGATGAGGATGATGAAGAAGAAGAAGGTTTGACATTGTACGAGCATAACGACACCATAGGGAAAGGATGGGGGGATTCGGGGGAAAAATAGCCCCAAAATCCTCTTATACAACTGTTAGCCGAGACTTACATAAAAGCGGAAACCTTAGGTATTTCGGCTTACCGCGCGAACCTGCACTGATCCGCATTGCTGACTTCTCCCCTGTCTCCATGCCCTAGTCGTTCTCTGCATTAGCGCACACAATTCCATGTCAAGAAAGATGCCAGGTATAGTGTCATTCATGCACTTTCATTCCAATTTTGCACAGCAGCTTATCTCTTCTAACTTAATGCAGATTTTCAAGAAATACAAACTTCCACAATTGAGGATATCTATGCGCTGGCAAGCACATACTGGTTTCAAGTATTATACACACACAAAATGCATTTGCGTGTACTGTTAAGTAATAAATATCCAAATATAAGCGCAGCGCACGCGCAATACCCACGGGCGCTTAATTTCTACGGATGAAATGACACTGCTCAGAGGTACAATTTGGAGAGAAACAACACTTTGAATACTCCTTATAGAATTCTTAATGTCTGGTAGTATTGGATTAGAGTTGAATATACGAGAATGTACCATGGAATTGCCCAGAATCATGCCAAATCATCCCCATCTCCTCCTGACCCAAATCTTCAATCTACCGCATTACCGCGCACTTCTTTTTTGGTGGACCTGAACTAGGCTGAGAACGTTACTCGGCTACGTAATATCTGTCTAATTTTGGATCTAGTCAATGCGTCGCAGCGCGATGTGTTCCGAGCATTGAATGGGAAGGTGCGCTGGAGCGCATAAAGCCTATCTCTAAAATAACCTATGCTACGTGTATATAGATGGTATGATACAGTTTCCCGCATGTGCATAATGTTAGGATGGAGTGCCTCAATGGGCAGAATGTCCGAGAGAATGAGTATTCGTGTTCTCGCACATGCTTCCCTCCAATCCCCTCTCGCGCCGTATTGCAGAAATATGTGTCCTTCTGCACTTGATACCTTAATTAGCGCATAATAAGCGAGATACGTAAACGCTAGAAGAGTCTGTAAGTGCGCTGTGAAGATGCGAGGCTGCGCGTTCGTCAACAGTAGATATCCATTCTGAATGCGCCATCGCGAGTATCCTCCAATTAACGTCGTTTTGCAGTGTTTTTAAACCAATCTATCTATTGGGTATTCAATATACAATAGAATCTACACCTACAAAGAAGAGTGAGAGTGAGGATGATGCGCAAATTTGCTCGCACCTCATCATCTCCTCCTCACCTCATTCTCCAATGTCCTCAATACGCGCATTTCCTCTTCTGTGCCTGCACTAGGCTCTCGGCCATACTCGGCTATGCAATATGCATCTAATTTTGGCTACAGCATATGCGTCGCAACGCGTTGCGTGCGGAGCGTTGAGAGAACGTCAAACAGTGCGCATAGCAGTATCTCTTCAATAACGCGCAATAAACATATCAACCCAGCGCAAAAAAGGTGCTACATATTAGTAGTATACGTCTGTTTGGCCTGGCAGCACCGTTAGCACTTGGGAAATGAGCGAGCGAATGAAGACTCATCCACTCCACTGCACGCTTCCCCGATCCCCCTTCCGAGGCGCATTGCACAAATCTGCGTCTTTCCACAGTTCGGACATCTACTAGTGCATAAATAAGCGAGCCACGTAACCACTAGAAGGTCTTGTAAATTGCGCTGTGAAGATGCGAGGCTGCGCGTCCGTGCTGAAGAGATATCCGTTCCGAGTACGCCATTGCACGCACTGGCCAATTCACGTCGTTTAACAGCATTTTCAAACAGTATATGTATTAGATCCTCTAGTATACAGTACCTATATTTAGATGTACCCCAGACTCAGAGAGAAATGTGGGCAAGGACGACGCAAATCGTGTGCGAGCATCAAGCCCACACATCTCCGAGTCCCGACCCTTCTCTCCGTTCCCTCGTCCGTTTCGCTCTCCCAAAAAACGCACCCTTTTCTGTATTGGAACCCACGCTAGTGTATATATTTAGCCGAGCCACGTAAGTCTAGAAGACCTCCACTAGTGCGCGCTGAAAGATGGAAGCTTGCGCGTCCATCCACTGCCACACGTCGTTTGCACGCACTTAGTGGAATACTCCTGTTTCCAACTGCATCCGAGGGCCTGGAGTGTATCAGGGTGTCGTTGGAGTGTATTTCGCGTGATAGAGGGTCGAATATGGGATCGGGGAGGTGCGTTTGCGAGAGCGTTGAAAACTGAGAAGAGGAGAACTGAAGAAACGTCGATTACCGTTGAATACAGCGATTTCCTGAGTTGAAATTTTAATTATACTGTGAAATTTACTTGTCATGTAGCAATACTGTAAGTAAGACCCTCAGCAATTGGGGAGGAAAATGACGAACGGAGGCGGACGAGCGGACGAACGGACTCGCTCGCTTAACATCAGTCTATTTCCGAGATCTCATTTCCGCTACGCCTACGCAACCGAATTCCTCTGACGGACCACGCTAATATGTAAAACGATGTCATTGGCTACCTGCTACACACTGGCAATGCCGTACATACTGGATAGTTGTATAAAGAGCGCATCCGCTCCTCTGTCCATCATTCCTTCCATCGTCTTCACTCTCTCTCCCTCCTCTCTCCTCTCTCCTGATCTCGTCATCTCTCTCCATGAGTAGGTGTCCAGAATCCTCGACTCATCGCTTGCGCCGTCCTCGGCGCTGTCGAGGCGGTCATCATGCAGCGTAAGGTCGATCCACTCACCGTTTCGCTGCGCATCGCTGACCGTCCATGCACTCCATCCCGCTCTAGCATCCCGCCTCTGCGCTACTCGCAGACTCTCGTCCACATCGGCAGCATGCAGCCTACTCACTATCTCGCACACGCTGTCTCTGCGTCGATGACCAGGTAAGCGCCCCCAACATACCTAATAAATCACTTATAATTCACTGATTCATTTCTCCATCCTCGCACGTCCGACCTAGATATCCCGCCGACGCCCGATGCGACGAGCAGAACGACCCTATGAGAGGGTAAGCATCCATCCCATGAGCGCACATTGATTTTTACTGACCTACCTCTTTTGATATCTCCCCAGCGCGCTCTGTCTGCGAGCGGCCTCTGCGTCGTACTTGCTGTGCCCTGTCCCCACTGTCAACATCCTGCCGACTCACGGATCGTCTTGGGCAAGGTAAGGCGGTGTTGTTGATGTTTACAGTACCTCTTGGTCGTCTCTTCGACGATGCACGTCGATCTGCGGGCAACGACGCGAACCATGAACGACGACGACGGCGCCAGGACGTAGATGAGCAGGTGAGCGAGTTTTCACACCAACGTCGAGGACGGCGCACACGTCCTGGGTGAGAAGCAGTTCGGTAAGTCTCCGCCGCTTTCGTATACACTCAGATTCACTCACCACGTTTACCCAGCATCCCGCTTCGCTCTCGTTTGACCGCGACGACGGTGCCGCACGCCCGATGAATGGGTGCACTCTGCACGAAGGGCCGTATGTTGACACTGCGCCGTCGTGCTTTACCATTTCCTAGCCATGGTTCTCGTCCACGACGCACGTTGCCCTCGATCTCCGTGAGCTGCTGACGACGAAGGAATCATCGATTGACTAGACGAAACAAAGTGAGCATGCCTTTATTTACAAATCAAAGATCCACTTACTGACGCCGCTCGTCCTAGAGCCTGCGGAGGACGCTCTGCGCTCTCGAATGAGATCGAGCCAACGAGAGGTGCTAGACGAAGAAAGGGTGAGTAAGGTGCGTCGTAAACGTATGGATCGACTTACTGATCGATATCATGCTCTAGCACACGACGCGACGGCCGCGCATCCCTCCCTCTCCATCGGCGCATTCCTCCGGCACGCCGTATGTCGTCTTCGTGATCGTTGAGGAGGGATAGCCGGTCACTTGGGGGATCTCGTAGACGATGCTTACGCGGTGGGCGTAAAAGACAGGCCGCGATGCAGGGCTGCATTGACAAAAAGGTAAGCTGGCACTTGTGTTCGATGAACGCACTCACCACGTTGCAATGTCGTGTAGGCTCTGCCTCCGTTGACGTACGAACGTCCTTGGAGTGTGCGCGGGAGATGGAGCGGCGGTGTTGAACGCAGCCGGTGAGTCTTGACGGCTGTATCTTCGCTGACGTCGTTGCTGATTCCTTGACAGGTGACCTTGCGCTCGACGACGGCTGCTGCTGCCCTGTTCACGACCGTTTCGTGTCCGTCGGGATGGCAGATCTAGAGGCTGATCGAGTGGTCGGCGCGTTTGGGAGGAGGTATGCGAGGTGAGGTCTGTCAGTCACGAACGCGGTGAGTGTTTGTCTTTGATTTCATGTGCTGTTACTCACCTATTTCGATGTAGCGTCGTAATCGACGTTTGATTGAGGTATTCGAGACGTTGTCTGTGCACTGGACGTCTGGTAAGTGTAACTATAAGAGTTGATATCCCTTCTACTCACACGGAATGATTTACTTGCAGGAAACGGACCGCGTCGCGTTGCGCCGACGTCGATGACCGACGATCTTTTAGACGAGGGAGGGGATGACTAGGCAGAGAGGATGCGGATAGAGTGGTACAGGTGCGTGCGTCTGCGAGTACCTCCCTTCGGGTTTGATCATTGCAACTCAACGATCCCGCTACGCCGATCGGGTAGATCTATCGTGGATCGATGGGCTCGCTGTTTCCTAGGACCACGACGTGGGGCTGATAAGAACGAAACGCGGTGAGTAAGGGATTGGATTGTATTATATCCACTGACTGACCGTGTACAGGCCCTCGTAGACGCATCGCCGTGTTTGTTACGGGTGCGTCATGCTTCGAAGGGACGGCGCTGTTGCTCACGGCGAAGGGAGGGAGGGACAGAGAGGGAGGGAGGGGTGGTGTGCAAGGGAAGGGAAGGGAAGGGGCATGTGTGTTGGAAGGAAGGGTGCTGCAACCGAGAGTGTGAGTACCCTGGGTGTGTCTTGAAGTGAGTACCCTACCGCGATCGTGTTTGCGCATCAACTGACATCCCTCGGTTAGATATCGGGCATATCTGCGTCACTCGACGCGACGTCATCGTCTCTGCGTGTGCGTGGCGCTGTCACTAACAACCACGGGAGGGAGGTGTTGGAAGGGAGGGCAGGCAAGGACGGGCGTGCTTTGTGGAGGGAGGGCGATCGGACGAGAGCCAATCAGAGGCCCCTGGCGAGGAGAGAGACGCAGGAGGGAGCCAATCAGGTGCGTGGCCATTGAGAGATCTTGAAGAGGCGCCGGGGACACGTTGGAGAGGCGTTGCAGCGGACAGGGTGCGTGAAGGAAAGTGGCATACGGGCCGGGCTAGGTTAGGGTTTGACGTCTTTAGTGCAAGCCGTCAGCATGCCGTTGCAATCGACCGCCGTCCATCCGTCCATCAACGCCTGCGATGCCTTATAACCACCACCTGTCCTCTACTTCGCCATTACTCTCCTTCTCTTCCTCATCTCCCTGCCGGATCCTTCATACCCACGAATGGCCCGCCATCCGCTCTGCCTGGCCTACTATTGCTCCGGACACGGTGCGTGCAATCGGCGGTCTCGTTGGCTGAAATTTTAACGAGTTTTGTCACAGGATATGGACATGCGACGCGCGTGTCAGCCTTTGCACGCCATCTGCTGAGCGGAGACGAGGGCAATCGACCTGTCATCTACATCGTGTCTTCCGCCCCTGAGCATGTCTTTGCGGATAGCATCGCCTGCGGTGCAAGGTACCGCTTTGCGGAAATAGACCCTGTCATCGTTCAGCCTTTGGCGTGAGTGGTTTTTCTTTCAGATCGTATTTTCTCTGCCTAGCGCTTGGCAGTGAACCCATGCTAGTCCACTATGGGCTGCTAGTGGATGCCTGTAGCACTACATAGCACTGCTAGCGCTCTATAGCAACATACTTCATCGTTTTTGTGCCCGAAATTTCAGAGTTTGCTGATGCTCCCGCCTTGTCCACATATCCACTCTTCTCATCACGGCATCCAACAGGTATCGGGTCGACCGCAGGAAGAGCGTGGACGTCCTGAAAAAGTTCTTAGGTAAAAAAGAGGAACTGTTAGAACGAGAACGGAAATGGCTTCTGGAAGTGCAGGCACACAGTGTTTTGAGTGATGCGCATTCCTTGGATGGTGAGTAAACTTTTCGCTTCTAGGCCATCCATTTTTTTGCGAGCTGTGGCATTGGAGTGTACAATGAAAATTGTATATCTGCAAATATGTGGACTGCTTTCGATTTCCCGCAAGTTGCGGTCGGAGTGGTGCGCTATGGAACAAATAAACTAATTGGGTAAAGACTTTGGTGTGCCCATCGCCCCGTGCTCCTTCCCTTCTTGTAGCCATAGAGGGAAAAGCTTTTTCCCTTTGGGCTTAGGATTCGAGGTGCATGGAAGTGACATCCGTCATGCCGCCTCCATCTTCCCAAAAATTGGATTTTTGTATCCTCCACTGTCACCGCGGTCTACACACTTGCAGATTGCTAGAAAACCTGAGCAGTTCGCAATCTACCATTTCTTCTATTCCTTCTACCTCGTCTATTCCCCTTATTCTTCCTCTCTATTTATTTTCCTTCCTCCTCTTTTATTCGTGAACATGCGAAAAATCCTTTTGGTGTTCGATGCACTGTTTGCCACCATACGCATGATCATGACCATTATCTTTCATGTGGAGGTGGGTTTGAAGCCCTTTAATTTTCTTTTCCATGTACTATTTTTTCTCTTGCACTTCTTCTCCTTGTTCATCGCACATCTCGCTCAAGGATTGTGTTGTGAATTGAGAGTCATGTACACACGAGTTTCATTGGCGGTTTGTAGCAATGAAGTGACCATCTAACGCTAACCTCTCCACCACAGTCTGGCCGCGCGAGCAGCAGGTCTGCCCTCCGTCCTGATCACCAACTTCTCCTTCAACTCCGTCTACTCCTACCTCTCCACGCCCCTGCGCGACGTCGCGCCCTCGCGCCACCCCGCGCTCGAAGAACACCCCACCTCGGCGATCTTCGACATGATCTCGGACGACCCGATACCGCACGCGGAGCTGGCTCCGCTGGTCGAACAGATCCACGCCGGGTACCGCTGCGCGGACCTCCTCATCCGGCTCCCGGGGCACATACCCTTGCCGTCGTATGAGTGGGTCCATGTGGATATGCGCCAGCTGCGGCTTGATATCTTGGAGTCCCCGAGTGAGCTTGCACTTCTGCCATGGACCGTGCTGCAGGATGTGTTGTTGGTAGCTTGTTGTAGTAGCGAAATTAATTGCTGTGTGCTTCTAGTGGGCGCCTGTTGGCTTCTTTCAGGCACATTCTGTAAATTTTGTGGATTTGACGAAGTACACTAGTACATAAAAGGCAATAAAAGTGTGCGCCACTCAAATAAAATAGAACTTTTCAACTTCCAACCCTCCCTTTTTTATGTCCGCGCAAGGGTTCTCCCCGCCCGAAGGCCAGGGAGAACACAGACGGGGCACATGGCCCCGCCAGCAACAGGTTAGTAGAGGGGACTCGGGAGTGAGTTTGCACTGAAACATGAATTTGCGCACCATGCATTTTGACAGGAGTGAATGGAATCTGTGTAGGCTGTAGCTTGTAAGTCGCGAATAACTCACCAAACTAACCATGTGTGATACCGCTCGACGGACGCCTAAATATAGATTCTGTGTGATTCGATGCCGTGTATGTAAGAAAATATTCAAAGGAAAAGAAATAAGTACACAAACTTACTAATGTCTCCTTTGAATACGCCGCTCGCCTGGAATGAAGGCGAGAAACTGCTGGGTGGAGTGATTTTGCGGGCGTTGATGCATTATATCCTCTCGAGACAGTAGGGTTAAATTTGAAATTTAAATAGTGGGAACACTCACCATGAACTAAAGTTCGGCGGACGACAATACATAGCATCGAGGCATCTGTGTACTAATTTTAGCACCAAAACACGCATATTGGCAAAACTTAACTTACCGAGGGGTGGTCAGCACCACGGTGCTGACAGCAGCATGTTCATGAGAGAAGTGGTGCTGCTCGCCGCAGGGCTAAAATGTCAGTGCACAGGTGAGTGAATTGATGGTACCAGGTGGTTTTGCAGACGTCAATACATCGTCTCGGGGTAACTGGAGAGCCTGTGTGTAATATAGAAGTTAGCGCATGCTCATGCTCATACTCAGCATCAACAAACACTCACAGGTTATTTATGCGCCCTTTGACTCAATGCCCATCACACCCGGCGTAGTGGGTAGTTCTGCGGATAAAAATACATAGCATCAAGACATCTGCAGCTCATTTTAGTATAGAACACCTACTATTGAGACAATACTTTAACTCACCAGGTGGGGATCAGCACTGTGGGTGCTGACAATGCCTCATCA
Organism: Pholiota adiposa; assembly: GCA_009935795.1. Lineage (NCBI taxonomy): Eukaryota > Fungi > Basidiomycota > Agaricomycetes > Agaricales > Strophariaceae > Pholiota > Pholiota adiposa. The sequence goes on along the minus strand of QEYC01000170.1, from coordinate 5,056 downwards.
ACTAGAAGGGTGGCACCGCTCGCTGCGGGGCAAAAACCTCGGTGCACGGAGCCGGTATTTTGGTGGCAGTGCCCAGTTTGGCGGACGTCGATATATGGTCTTGGAACAACTAGGGGAGCAGTGAGAAGATGTGCGCACACTACAACAAGGAGAACTCACAAGAAGCGCACAGCGGGAACACCAAATAAATATGCAACGTGGCAGTGCCAGCGGATGAAAAACGATGGCGCCAGCGGGATCCCTGGGCGCTTAAATCAGTACACGGCCACACAGAAGGGAGTGCAGACTCACTGCTCACCGGCACCAGTCACTGTTTGTTGCAGATGCATTTGGCATTGGGGCTGGAGCATACATCTCCAGAAGCATCGTGGAATTTGACTTGAACAGTGCCAGCAGGCAGATTGCGGGACATTGAAATATGGTGTCGGAACATCTAACCATGTATTAGAATCCATATGTGAAAATAGAGAAATACTCACAGCGAGTGGGGTGGTCAGCACCAAGGGTGCTGACAACAGGCTCATTCACGAGAGGAGTGGTGCCGCTCGCCGGGGGCAAAAACTTTGTAATAATTGTGTCCGACAACGACAAAAAGGGTGCATGTTGACGTGGTGGGGGATGACAGTGCCATTGACAACAGTGCTGTAAATCATGTCAGGATATGAATGGCATGGAAGTAACCTTTGGAACATACTGAGAGTGGTTCAGATGAGGACAATGAAGAAGGAGGTTTGACATTGTACGAGCATAACGACACCATAGGGAAAGGATGGGGGATTCGGGGGAAAAATAGCCCAAAATCCTCTTATACAACCGTTAGCCGAGACTTACATAAAAGCGGAAACCTTAGGTATTTTCGGCTTACCGCGCGAACCTGCACTGATCCGCATTGCTGACTTCTCCCCTGTCTCCATGCCCTAGTCGTTCTCTGCATGAGCGCACACAATTCCATATCAAGAAAGATGCAGGTATAGCGTCACTCATGCACTTTCATTCCAATTTTACAGTACAGCTTGTATCTCTAATTTAATGCAGATTTTCAAGAAATAATACAAACTTCCACAATTGAGGATATCTATGCGCTGGCAAGCGCATACTGGTTTCAAGTATTATACACACACAAAATGCATTTGCGTGTACTGTAAGTAATAAATATCCAAATATAAGTGCAGCGCACACGCAATACTCCGGGCGCTTAATTTCCACGGATGAAATGACACCGCTCAGAGGTACAATTTGGAGAGAAACAACACTTTGAATACTCCTTATAGAATTCTTAATGTCTGGTAGTATTGGATTAGAGTTGAATATACGAGAATGTACCATGGAATTGCCAGAATCATGCCAAATCATCCCCATCTCCTCCTTACCCAAATCTTCAATCTACCGCATTACCGCGCACTTCTTTTTTGGTGGACCTAAACTAGGCTGAGAACGTTACTCGGCTACGTAATATCTGTCTAATTTCGGATCTAGTCAATGCATCGCAGCGCGATGTGTTCCGAGCATTGAATGGGAAGGTGCGCTGGAGCGCATAAAGCCTATCTCTAAAATAACCTATGCTACGTGTATATAGATGGTATGATACAGTTTCCCGCATGTGCATAATGTTAGGATGGAGTGCCTCAATGGGCAGAAGATGTCCGAGAGAATGAGTATTCGTGTTCTCGCACATGCTTCCCTCCAATCCCCTCTCCGCGCCGTATTGCAGAAATATGTGTCCTTCTGCACTTGATACCTTAATTAGCGCATAACTAAGCGAGATACGTAAACGCTAGAAGAGTCTGTAAGGTGCGCTGTGAAGATGCGAGGCTGCGCGTTCGTCAACAGTAGATATCCATTCTGAATGCGCCATTGCGAGTATCCTCCAATTAACGTCGTTTTGCAGTGTTTTAAACCAATCTATCTATTGGGTATTCAAATATACAATAGATCTACACCTGAAGTGAAGAGAGAGTTGCGGAAGGATGGCGCAAATTTGCTCGCACCGTCATCATCTCCTCCTCACCTCATTCTCCAATGTTCCTCAATACCGCGCATTTCCTCTTCTATGCCTGCACTAGGCTCTCGGCCATACTCGGCTATGCAATATGCATCTAATTTTGGCTACAGCATATGCGTCGCAACGCGTTGCGTGCGGAGCGTTGAGAGAACGTCAAACAGTGCGCATAGCAGTATCTCTTCAATAACGCGCAATAAACATATCAACCCAGCGCACAAAAAGTGCTACATATTAGTAGTATACGTGTCTTGGCCTGGAGCACCGTTAGCACTTGGGAAATGAGCGAGCGAATGAAGACTCATCCACTCCACTGCACGCTTCCCCCGATCCCCCTTCCGAGGCGCATTGCACAAATCTGCGTCTTTCCACAGTTCGGACATCTACTAGTGCATAAATAAGCGAGCCACGTAACCACTAGAAGGCTTGTAAATTGCGCTGTGAAGATGCGAGGCTGCGCGTCCGTGCTGAAGAGATATCCGTTCCGAGTACGCCATTGCACGCACTGGCCAATTCACGTCGTTTAACAGCATTTTCAAACAGTTATATGTATTAGATCCTAGTATACAGTACCTATATGTAGATGTACCCCAGACTCAGAGAGAAATGTGGGCAAGGACGACGCAAATCGTGTGCGAGTATCAAGCCCACACATCTCCCGACCCTTCTCTCCGTTCCCTCGTCCGTTTCGCTCTCCCAAAAAACGCACCCTTTTCTGTATTGGAACCCACGCTAGTGTATATTTAGCCGAGCCACGTAAGGTCTAGAAGACCTCCACTAGTGCGCGCTGAAAGATGGAAGCTTGCGCGTCCATCCACTGCCACACGTCGTTTGCACGCACTTAGTGGAATACTCCTGTTTCCAACTGGGATCCGAGGGCCTGGAGTGTATCAGGGTGTCGTTGGAGTGTATTTCGGCGTGTGATAGAGGGGTCGAATATGGGGATCGGGGAGGTGCGTTTGCGAGAGCGTTGAAAACTGAGAAAGAGGAGAACTGGAAGAAACGTCGATTACCGTTGAATACAGCGATTTCCTGAGTTGAAATTTTAATTATACTGTGAAATTTACTTGGTCATGTAGCTAATACTGTAAGTAAGACCCTCAGCGTAATTGGGGGAGGAATAATCGACGAACGGAGGCGGACGAGCGGACGAACGGACTCGCTCGCTTAACATCAGTCTATTTCCGAGATCTCATTTCCGCTACGCCTACGCAACCGAATTCCTCTGACGGACCACGCTAATATGTAAAACGATGTCATTGGCTACCTGTTACACACTGGCAATGCCGTACATACTGGATAGTTGTATAAAGAGGCGCACATCCGCTCCTCTGTCCATCATTCCCTTCCATCGTCTTCACTCCTCTCCTCCTCTCCTCCTCTCTCCTCCTCTCTCCTGATCGTCATCATCTCTCTCCATGAGTAGGTGTCCAGAATCCTCGACTCATCGCTTGCGCCGTCCTCGGCGCTGTCGAGGCGGTCATCATGCAGCGTAAGCGTCGATCCACTCACCGTTTCGCTGCGCATCGCTGACCGTCCATGCACTCCCATCCCGCTCTAGCATCCCGCCTCTGCACTACTCGCAGACTCTCGTCCACATCAGCAGCATGCAGCCTACTCAGCGATCTCGCAGCACGCTGTCTCTGCGTCGATGACCAGGTAAGCGCCCCCAACATACCTAATAAATCACTTAATAATTCACTGATTCATTTCTCCATCCTCGCTCGTCCCGACCTAGATATCCCGCCGCCGACGCCCGATGCGACGAGCAGAACGACCCTATGAGAGGGTAAGCATCCATCCCATGAGCGCACATTGATTTTTACTGACCTACCTCTTTTGAATATCTCCCCAGCGCGCTCTGTCTGCGAGCGGCGCCTCTGCGTGTACTTGCTGTGTCCCTGTCCCCACTGTCAACATCCTGCCGACTCACGGATCGTCTTGGGCAAGGTAAGGCGGTGTTGTTGATGCTTACAGTACCTCTTGGTCGTCTCTTCGACGATGCGCGTCGATCTGCGGGCAACGACGCGAACCATGAACGACGACGACGGCGCCAGGACGTAGATGAGCAGGTGAGCGAGTTTTCACACCAACGTCGAGGACGGCGCACACGTCCTGGGTGAGAAGCAGTTCGGTAAGTCTCCGCCGCTTTCGTATACACTCAGATTCACTCACCACGTTTACCCAGCATCCCGCTTCGCTCTCGTTTGACCGCGACGACGGTGCCGCACGCCCGATGAATGGGTGCACTCTGCACGAAGGGCCGTATGTTGACACTGCGCCGTCGTGCTTTACCATTTTCCTAGCCATGGTTCTCGTCCACGACGCACGTTGCCCTCGATCTCCGTGACTTGCTGCGCCTCGGACGGTGACGAGACGAATGATTCGTCCAGTGACTAGACGAAACAAAAGTGAGCATGCCTTTATTTACAAATCAAAGATCCACTTACTGACGCCGCTCGTCCCTAGAGCCCTGCTCTCGGACGGGCTCTGTGCTCTTTCAACCGAGATGGAGAAACGAGAGGATGCTAGACGAAGAAAGGGTGAGTAAGGTGCGTCGTAAACGTATGGATCGCTTACTGATCGATATCATGCTCTCTAGCACACGACGCGACGCCGCGCATCCCTCCCTCTCCATCGGCGCATTCCTCCTGCACGCCGTATGTCGTCTTCGTGATCGTCGAGGAGGGATAGCCGGTCCACTTGGGGGATCTCGTAGACGATGGCTTACGCGTGGGCGTAAACGACAGGCCGCGATGCAGGGCTGCATTGACAAAAAGGTAAGCTGGCACGTCGTGACCTTGAACGCACTCACCACGTTGCATCGTCGTGTAGGCTCTGCCCTCCGTTGACGTACGAACGTCCTTGGAGTGTGCGCGGGAGATGGAAGCGGCGGTGTTGAACGCAGCCGGTGAGTCTTGACGGCTGTATCTTCGCTGACGTCGTTGCTGATTCCTTGACAGGTGACCTTGCGCTCGACGACGGCTGCTGCTGCCCTGTTCACGACCGTTTCGTGTCCGTCGGGATGGCAGATCTAGAGGCTGATCGAGTGGTCGG